>LUCH01000779.1:17887-57191 GCA_013368495.1 Paragonimus heterotremus
CGGTGGGAGTGATCAGGTAGGATAAGCCCACCGTTAAAAATGTAACTTAGGTCACTAAATTAAACACGCATAAGTGACCATCGTCTGTGGTTAAACTCCTGCTTCTATTAGGAAAAATAATTACACTACGTATACCGCTTTGTGAGATCACATGGTAATTCCCAACCGGAAGTTTGTGGCATCAATATGTCTGGAATAACTAACTGGAAACAACTCATACATCAGTATGCCTCATTGAAAGCTTCTTACGAACAAAAGTTAGATTAGATCCGATTGACAAGAACTATGAAGGTCTGTGCGTTAGCGGTCAATAGATATGAACTAAAATTTCCAATCCAAATTACTAATTGGAACAGAATATCACGAAAAATAACCCATTTGTTGCCTGCTGCAGTCACGAAATTGGATGCTATCCATTGCGCATAATATCATGTTACATGCTATTGAGTTGCTGGCAAGGCATGCCACGAGGAAGATTGCATGCTATAAGGCTCAGGTGGGTTCTAGCAGAGAGTAAACCATATTTGAGAAAAGTATACCAAAACTAACATTTTAGGTTTGTAGAAGCGTACTCTGTTCATCTAATATGTTTGGATGAGTATCCGATGTATCATGAATGAGTATCGTGAATGAGTTGACACTAACTGTCTTGATCATAAGATACAGAACAATCGAATAACACGTAATCAACCTTATAGTCAACTCTTTAATAGATAAACACCCAACTTATCACAACCCACCTTCTCTGTCTACTTCTTCTCTCGTTGTTACATTTATTTTATTACTGTTCATGGTTATATAGGCCTAGTTGTTGAAGACTGATGACGAAATCAAACATTGCTCTATGAGAATTCCAACATCTTGAAGGAAAACGTGTGTTTGTCACAGTTAGCCGGTGATATTTCTTAATTATTCACGGAGGGCTTGCACACGATTTCATATTTGTGGTTATGCATCGAATTACTTCAACTGAATTATTGTACGTTAACTTCATTCAATGGAACTGTCTGGATTGGCAGATATAATCGACCATGTTGGTGTGGATAAAAATTGAGTCGAAAGTGTTGAATTATGACAGGCTCATGGAGCACTGCGAAGGTGAAATACACCCATGTTTTTGCAACCCCTTTTTTCAGTGATCTGCACTTCCCATCAAAGAAATGTATCAGTTTCTAACATCCAGCACTCACGAGTTCATCATGCTACCTTGCCCATGGAAGAATGTATGAAGAAATTAGCATACACATGCTGGAAACGAGTATCCAGCGTGAGATCCGTTGAGCGTTCAGTAGAAAGTAAGTTTACGAGTTTACTTGAGATCACAAAAATCAATGAGCTGAAACTCATCCTGTACGTTTTAAGACGCACGGAGAAGTCAAAAACAAAAATACTGAATTAATGTGGATTTCCCTGCAAAAATCCCTAGAATATTCTTGTCTTGTGTAGAAGTAGATTGTCTGACTCCACAGTCAGTCGTTGGAACTAAAAGAGTTCTCACACAGGACCAAACAGAAAGTTGAATAGATTTTAAAGATCAGTTGAACAAATTTAGGTATCATGCAGAAACGCGTGAGAATTAGGGACTGAAGGAACAGTTGATATTTACCAGTAATCGTCTGAAAGATGTTCACCGACACTCACGCATTAGAACTTGTCAGTCCTTCTGAATGAAAGGTCAGTATGCCAATTCACACGTGTAACACCTCAACAACTCAGAGTGAAGGCACCGTAGTCTACAGAGACTAAACACGTGTGATCAGTGCGGACTCATCGACGCAAACCATTCTGAAAAAATTACGATCCACGTGCATATGCAATCAACCCACAGTATTAGTGCCATTCCTCAGTCAGACCACACAGAGTTACTCACTAAGATCGTTCTTTTGAACAGTAAAGCAAAATTCAAAATGCACTTCTCTGTCGGGTTGTATCCCAAATCTTATAAATGCCAAAATACATGCAAATGTAAACTAGAGTATAAAGGTGTTTTCCGTGTCACACGTCGATAAACAAACTCATAATATGTTGATCGGTTGAAATTGAATCAAGCAGTTGTCCAATCGTGATTAATATCACTGACGGTATGGTTTCTCATTATAATTCCAGGTCGCTCGGATTATGATCTTCAGCACATCTATTTATGAGTTCACGTCAATCATGTGTTGGATAGTATACATTTGCATTTTTCTGAAACAGTCATTAATTCTGACAAACATACACTGAGAATTTCAGCAGTAAATATATTATCCCTATTAGGTCTTCATAATCACCCCAGTAATGCTCATGTATCTCTTAGTTGCATCTCTGAAGCCTTCGAAAGCTTTTTGTTCCTGCCTGAAGTGGAAACAGTTACAAGTCAACCATATACGAGGTAATGTCAAACGATTGTGTTTAAGGAAGCGGCTTGTAGAATTTTAACTCAATACGGTTTCTTTTCTTTCCGATGAAGAAGTTCACTTCACAGCAAATTGTTTTGTGTAGATGTTTTTGATGGCGTCATTTTTGACTGATAGTATGCGCTGATGAATTAAACCATCCGTTCTTTTTACCAGCGCCTTTTAGATAAAAACACCGATTCTTTGTGTTGTTACGAACAGGTCCAACTGGATGAGCGTTACTAAAATGGAATGGATTTAATGAAATGTATTGAATCATTCAGACTTATATTATGAATAAACCGGTTAACTAACGGTACGTGTTATGGTGGTGGACGCGCCAGCACTTCACACCGTGACTGAAGTGAATGAGGACTCCACCACTCATTGTTGAGTACCAGCTCACCAAAAGTTGATTACCTCATCTCATATATGTCAGTCATCCGTCAGTGATGAACACACATAAGGACCAGTTGTAGACTTTGGCTACCAGTCTAACGAATGTGTTCATCTAGCTGACCCACTTGAGTTACATTCACGTGCCATCCATGAGAGGGAAATTTCTTTTACCTACGCTTGAATCTCACCAGCTTTTGTTGGTGTTCCAGTTACAAACCGGCCCTGCTGAGAACGTTCATGTTGGACTCAAAAGTTCCGATTAGTAACGTTAACAGTGAGATCAGTTTTTATTTGCTCATAGGGTTTGGTGTGATCTGTCATATGGGTAGTAAGCACTAGAACATAGTGATCACCTCACCGAAGTTTAACGGTCTATTTTAATTGTCGTGATTTAAATAGTTGCTCTGTAATCACTAAGTATTAAGCTGTATTGGAATAGGTTTTTATTTTACATAATCACAAATACCTCAGCTACACAATGGTTAAGCTGCCAACCATTTACAATTTTTCCGTCTATATGCTTCAAGACTCTAAACAGCTGACAATATTGTACAAGATACAAATCTCATTGTCTATTAATTCTGATTGATAAGTTGACCTAACAACGTTTATTAAGTGAGAACCAGTTTGCAGTCGGTAATCCAGGGGCTTATGTCAAAGCGACTAGATGTTTGTTACTTGACTATTGAACTATTTTCTGGTTCAGTGAAAGAGCAAATTACACATATGTAGCTGCTACAGTTTGTAAGCTACTCTAGGTCCAAGACGAAAAGAGCAGTAATTTAAATTAGCATTTCACACCGAAGTTACCAACCAACCAACCAAGCTGTCTCCAATTGAGCAGCCGGTATTGAATTAGTTGTATTAATAGCAGGCTAAATAATATGTTCCTACTCCAACCCCTCTGCTTTACAAGTAAATAACTCATTGTACATTGAAGACAGGAACTTTATTTTGTGTTGGCTCCTGTTGCTATAGAAACATGAACAGAGGAACTGAGTTGGCGTAGTTAATACCACTTGGAAACGGATACGAAGTACGAATGGCTTGACAACATAATTCTCTACAAAAGTCTTAAGCCCTCCACAATCTGATGATATCCGTTTTCGGCTATAAAGATAAATACTCCCGGAAAAAGTTCAGGAGGGTATTAGTTTTTAAAGTTTCTCTATAGGCGCCATTTTTTTTCCGTGTATGTTTCTATCGGTTTTTTAGTTTTCGCTGATATTTTTCCTCATTTGTTGGACAGGTAGATTCAGTTTAAATGGACAATACCGTTTCATTTCAGTTAAGTCGAATTTCTCAACGTGGACGAATGGTATGTATTAACGTTTTTTTGTATGACAAGTTGTTCTCAGGTAGTTAACTATTTGCAATTAAGTATCGTATATTTTAGTGAATTTTCAAGAGTGGTTATTCGGTTGTTCGTTTTGTTCGAGTCATGTAAGACCACGGCTAGTAGGTCTACCTATTACTCAGTAGAATCTTCAAAACTGAAACCAAATTGTCTCCAATAATTTCATTTTAGTTATTGAACAAACGTGCAAAAGATGCCACTTGTTTATTGTAATTGGGAGTTTGATCGTTGCTGAGTCTTAACTAAATAGTGATCGGTTTAACCCAAACAAGTAGAAATCTAGGTACAAAAAGCAACCATTGTACGTAATTTTTAACGCATATTTCTTAAGCATGTATTGAGTTCAAGTACATCATAATGACCATTTCAGAATTCACCGTTCAAAGTGTTCACCACTACCACCAAATAATAAACTCTTGTTTAAAGATGGAACGTTCCCATTTTTATCTTTCAGCTTTAGCGGAAAATTGTCCACGTGATTTGATTTTCTGCGAAGTTGGCAATGAGACTTACTTGACTGTTAGTAAGCTAAATCCTATGGGAATTTCTGTAGAGTCTTTTAGTAAGTCACTGTTTATCTTTAGTTTCATTCTGAGTAAAATAACAGAACTTTGACGAAAAAAGGCTGGAGTATTTTTACTCTTAATGATAACAAACGTTTGATGCTGGTTATATTCTAATTTCCCATGGGACAAAATTTTGTTCAGGCGTGAGTGAGTTCGTTAGAAGATGGGTATACTTGTAACAACGTCTGTGTCGTGATCTAATTCTTCTGAACTTACTCGAGATGAACTGACAGAAGCTCAGTTAACGATAGAAAGACTTAAGGGGGCCTGATCTTTCCTGTGTAGGTTAACTGACAGTAATTTATCAACAGTAGATGAAGGTAAGCATACAGTTAATGATACATGAAAAATGAACTGATAAGTGAAAATTTCCGATTTAGGACTCTTGAAAGGCAACGTGATTGGTGTACTCGCTAAGAGTGGAAACAAACAAAATACCCTTGTCTTCAAGACCGTTACACATGAAGTTGCAGGGTAGAAAACCTGATAAATCAACCAAAAAACGGACAGAGTTATCAAGTCGGTAGTTGAATGTTACACCCAAAGCCAAGTTTGCATAACTGACGGTCAGGGATTCAGAGAAGTCTACATGTCAACCAGGATCCGAGATGAGCTGAGCACGGCGTATTGAACAGCTCTCTTTCAGACAAGACAACATTGTATAAATCTGTACCTGGATTACTGAAATGCCTCAGTGTGTTAGCAATTGTTAACCGTTTGTGGAAAATTTAAAGTAAAGACCAAAACACCCAGTACCTAGAAACCATATTAAAATGTTGAACAATATGCGGGCAAAACAGGTCGTTACAAAACAATTCGATGGTGACAGTGGCTCTCAAAATACCCAAGTTCATAGAAACGCATAGAAGCCAGTATTGATTAGCTTAAGACTATTCTTCTTTATGTCTAATGTTCCGTGTAGCCTACACACGCAGTAATCACAAAATTCCACTCATCAACCATTAAGCTGTCAGCTGAAGCATTAAAATACAAAATGATCAGAACCTAGTGTTTAATCTAACCAGCCTACCGTTAAACAAAGCATTCTAGCTATGTGATGAACTATATACAATTAACGAGTGAGTTTATTGAAGCTGATATTGCTTCGTAGTTCGCCTAGCAGGATGCTCAGCTTTTGAGCATATTGTTATTGCGGATGGCTCAAATCTAACGAAAGCTCTGATTTTTCCACGTATGGTCTCTTTCTAATAACAATGTGACCATTCTTATCGGCTTCTTGAACGACTGGAATACTTGCTTTTGAAGAAAATGCCACGTCATTCCATTCTGCGACTATCACAAGTGTTTAGTTGCAAACAAGGAAGGAAACGGAGGTAACGTATTAGTTCGTGAGTGGGCGTCGAAAGACAATGAAACTAAACTGAAATTAAATTTGTTTAATTCAACCAATGTTTTTGTTGAAGTCCGTGTGTATCTCGTTGCTTGCCGCTTTCTAAATATTTCGTTCTGGTTGTGCTCACTGAACTGCTTCACTTGTGATAAAAAAAAGTTATGTCCGGATATCATTCAAGAAAAAGTGTGTATGATATACTTGCAGCTAGTTTATCCCAGTGATTTGGAAAGCGAGTCTATTCGTGCGGGAGATCTTGCCGAATCACCATTGTCACTCAACCCATACCAAGTAGGCTGATCACATAAGCAGTGTGACAGTTTATTGACAACATTTTCAAAATCCTTTTCTGGAAGGTTAGTTGACCGAATGATTGAAATTCATGGTCTGCGACGGTAATGCAACGAATTTCTTCCCACTTACAGCCATAAATATTGCTCACTGAGATAACCCGCAGCTGGATATTATCACGAGTTGATCAGACAATAGGGTGGTAACGGTTACGTCACGCTAAGTCAACTGGTGTCGTCCACTGAGTTGGGGATATTGTATTCACTGTAACGGTCGGTGGAAACCGCTAGCCTCTTACCAGCTGTGTGTCAAGCTCTACAAAATTGTAAGCTTTCCTTTCCAATCACTTTTCTCCATCGTTCTCTTAAAATTATTTCGTTACTTCAGACTATTCATGATTGCTATTGCCATTAACGATTACCTGATTTACTGTAGAACCTGCAGAGGCTGATGACCGTTTTCGAGTTAATAAATTTATGCCAAGATTACCACAGAATTACATAACAATGCAGCAAAAGGCGTATAGCACGATGATTGCCGGTTAACTGTATGTATGAACAGACAAAGTTGTTCATTTTGACGTTGTGTGAGGTCAGCAAGTAACTGCTTTCGGAGATACACTTTAACGATATGCCTGGTTGAAGTTTTTACCTTACCACAATAATTCATAACGAGTGAGAACAAAATAATCTTAATCGTTGCAACGTAAAAGTAGATATCCTTATTTCTTACGAGCCAGACTTACAACTAAATTGAATGCAGCAGCCATCTGCCAAATTTTCAAAGTTATTCATTCCCCTCTTTTTTGATACCCGTCTTCTGTCCACTTTTTTTATCTGCAAACGCTAAATAAAATGATCATACCAGTTTGTAAATATACCTCTTTGCAAAAGTGAGTCGAACGTAGCGGAATAGCATGGTTTTATGTGTTTGTTCATTGTTTAAGTACAATGCTTTTTTAAAACTTCCGTAAAACAATTCTGCGTAATTTCTTATTTTGTGTGTAATCTGCTTTAGATTTTCTCTCTTTCAAGAGAATTCCAGATCACTCACGGTTTATACACACGGATTAGTAAAAAATGGAGGGGAATAACCACAAAGTTAACTCTCCTTGTTTTTGTTTCTACAAATTTAATAAAATACAGTCTATCGTCGAAAGTTTTACTTCGTTTCGTCTATAGATTGTGCACGTTAAACGTTTTGTTTTGTAATACCCGAGAAAAATACGGAGTGCATTAGGCACTCGCGTAATGCTTTGTTGCTGGTCTGCTGAGGTTTACAGAGGCATGATACAAAGTTTGTTTACTAATAAAGTTAAGTGGTGTAGTTTGATCCCGCTTGCTCTGAAGTAATTGGGGCAGTGATCAACACGAATGATCTTTGAGAACTCGGTCGGAATTCATAGATCGATAGGGACAGTGAACTTCATATTCGATTACCTCAAACCTGTTACTGACTGGCTACAATTTTTATGTGAGTGCCAAAGCTGCGATCTGCACTGACGGCTTTTCAGCTTACATCATCCACATATCTACTACTCAGCAGTACTTAAACTATGGATCAGTATATATTAATTAATTCAACCATTTCAACTTTGTGTGACCTCATAGTAATGGGGTCACTTCCTGAAGTTGACAGGACACTTGTCTTTTCAAGACAGCTCTGACAACCTGAACGTCACTCACAAGTGTGCGGCCGGGCGTTTTTGTGTGATAGCCGAGCATTTTCAAGGATACGGTGATCAACATGGCTACTTAAAAAAGTCATGGTCGGGTTCAACTGTCGGTCGTGGTGAAAATATGTGCTATTTGTGAACTCAGACAAGTATGAAACACAAGTCTAATGCTTATCCCCGAAAGCGATTGACTGGAGAGGCATGTGAACGTAAAACCTGTGAGCATTTTCAGGTTATATTTAGCTTATAGGAAAATTACGGCTTTTTGTATAAAACAAGGTAGCTGGCAAGGTTTATTGATAGGATGTGAAAATCAACAATCCAGATATTGACTATTTGTTTTGTTCCACTTTTTTAAGGGTAACAAACCATTCTGTCTAAAAATATTAGTTCAAACAGATTGGTGTATTCCAGATGATTAAAACATTCGCCTAATACTCAGTTAACTTACGAGTGAGCTTTTGATTTGTTGATACAAACATGTTTGTGATATTAAAGAACAAGCATAAATTACGTTTGCTTCAGGACTTCAAATCAGATCAGTTAGGAATTAGACACATGTGTACGTTACGGTGGAATAAGTGAGGTTTCTTGACCGTGCGTTTTCCACAATCGCTAAATTTATATTGCGGTTTAACTGTCGTGAACAGTAAACTTGAGCGATGCATCCAGAATAACATCAGATGCAAGTGTTGTCATCAGATTTGATTAACATTTTCCTCGTCACCCTACATCTTAACTGGACACAAATGGGTGGAACGCAATTGCTAGCTATACGGATTCAAAATACATCAACTTTAAGCCTGACCCGACGTTCGAAAGCTTGAGGTTAACACTTAATTTTCACAATATGATTATAAAACACAGGTAATTAGCCAGGTCTGTTTACTCAGTAAATACATCAGATGACCTTCTGAACTTTGGCGGAGAATCTGGAACGAAACATCACTTGAGAATGCCCTTACGGCCACGGATGTGTTTAAGATGTCTCACACGACTAATTCGTGATTGATGTTGCAAATTCAGACTGTTTATTGAACTCTACTTCAATGTAACCAATTGAGGCCTTGTTCATACTTTCGCAAACCAACACGAAAGCAACTTCTTAAAAATGACGGTTGAATTTTTCTGTGTCCTGAAGCATTGAGGTTGAAACGTCTAGAAGGACTGAACTGAAAAATCTTGAAATTCCAAGTAAACTGGTATATTTTGAAAGCGTTGTTTACTAGTCCGTGATTATCAAACTGGAGTCAGGTTGCATGGTGCGCTATTTTCCCCTGGTGACCTTTATTGTTCCTCCAGCTATTTGCTTTTTTGCGGTTTCACCTATAGCTCACATAACTATACAAACAGGTCACATTAGGCACGTATGCAAAATCTTGGTTTTATTCAGCGAATTGCATGATTAATCTGGAATAACAAAGATACTATGGCTTAAAATGTCATGGTCCCTACTCTCGTACCACCCATTTCTTGAACACAATGCCTACAACCGAGGTCATACACGAAAAATCAGGCGGTTGGGCAGTATAATCTAAGGACAGTGTTATGACAGACATCCGACTAAAAATCGTATGCGGCATACGTTAGGACTGGGGATCGATCAGCGCGAAGTAACTATGACTACTGAATGCCCACGGTCAATATGTACCCAATTAAACATGGTTGCATACACAATCCCAGCTAAGGTAGATAGTTCCAAGGCAGTAGTTTCGTTATATAGAGCATAGGTTGTCGATAAGTTGTCTGTTTTCGCCAGAGTGGTATTCAGGTAACGTCCTCTACAGGTTTCATATGATAACTTCGCTGTGTCTATGGTACGTTGGTTATGATTACTGAAATACTTTTGCTCAAAATATGCGTGCTGTAAATCAAAATATCTTTTGAAATGATCGCTAATATCATTAGCCTTACATATCCGACACTGGTTTGCCGAACAAAATTGAAACAACTGTTTACCACTTCTCTGTAGTATAAAGCTGCCTGTGAAAGATACTATCGAATAGCAGTAGTATTCCATTGGATACAACCAAACTCCAATTATCTACGCCAAGCCACTTGCGTGGACGTGCTTACTGCGTAGTATATCAATCTTGTATTAGTAAATCGGGTTAGTCGCAAAAATGCGCCACTAATATCTAACCAGAAAAGGTTAATTTGATGGACTGGTCGTTCAATTAACAATGATAGGGAATATACGAATTATTTTTGTATACATTCTCAGTCTACTCAGTGTAAAACCACAATGATAAACCTAGTTAAGCACAAAATTTGCGTGGTAAATTAGCAACCAGTGTGTCCGATACTTTTTAAAATTACAAATTATGACTGACTGGTTAGAATGTCCGAAAGAAATTGATTGACGTGTTGTGCGGTCTACAGCAATGCAACAGTTTGACTTTCCGGTTTATTGGAAAAGTTGGACTGATTTAAAAAAATTTGATGGAACAAAGAAGATGGTCAGTAGTAGGGAAAACTCAGAAAAGTTGACTCGTGCAATAAAAAGCATGAAACCAATAAATACGGTCAATAGTTGAAAGATGTGCTTGAATAATTCTTATCGTTTGCACGTAACGATAATCGTAGAAGGCTACAATTGCCCGCGACAAGTCAATGTGTGGAAAATGCTGTATTTTACCGAAGTGGACTCCGAAATTTCTTTCTGGATTTTCCAACATTTACTTTAATACCTCAATACGTGCCTCCGCGCATAACATTCATCTCCATCCCAGCAATTTTAGGGGAGGAATAAGAACATTTACGCCCAATTTGTCCAAAATGTACAAATGGTCTGCTTCAGGAAAACTGACATATGAAAATATATTGTTCTGTGCAAAGTTACATCCCTGTGGTGTGACCAGTGTCACTTTTCACTACAGATTGGATTACAGTATACACACACAAACAGATGATCGAGCGTTCGGCAACGTGTTAGTGAAACGTCGTCATGCTATTCTTTTATAGACGAACTCAGCATGTTGTTTGTTCATTTGATCTTGTGTCTACTTGATAATCCAATGAAATTTGGCACATCATTGTAAGTCGCAAAAGTCTGGAAACTGGGAAGAGTTCGTCCGCCACCATGCTCAGATTTTTGAGAAAGCTGTTCTATAAGACTTGCTGTGACAGCCAGTAATCTAAAGGCAGTTAGGAGATGCGTGGTTATTCGTTGCAAGTATGGTGTAAAACCAACCAAAATGAGTCTCATATTCAACTTGAGACTCTTGTAAAGGAGGGAAAACTTAAATCAATCTCAACTTTTATCTCTGAGTCTGACTGCTTTGTAGACTTGACCTCTTTGAAATTTTAAATTTAGGATCCTTATTCCCATAAAATGACCGGCAGGTGATCCGTACTTATATCCGTTATGGGATGCACCCAGTTATCAATTGCCCGCGGGACTAGTAACCATGAGAATAAAGTACGAGCCCTTAGGATGACTGTTACTAGTGTTGTATGACAGGCAGTTTCGTTGTGAGTAGTGTACTACTCACGAGTAGTATATTACCCCCAGGGAGTATTCAGGAACAAAAGAGCAATCTCCGAACGCCAAGAAGACGATGGACAAGAATAGACTATCGGAATAGTGTATACTCACTGTGGCAAAAGTTTCAGCAAAGGGAGTGACAACGTACTATCACCCGATGTATGTGAGTGAATGTCTGACGTGCAGATGAGTGTACGTGTTTGTGGTTTGCTTTTTGACATGAACTATGCATGAGTTTACTCAATAAACGAATTTTCAGGCCAAGCGTCTTTTGCGGTCACAACGCTAGTATGAGACACAGTCTTGTCACAACTGTCCCTTTGGCCTAACGAATCAAAACAGAAATAGACTCAGCCATGACATTGTCGTGATACAGCAACACACTATTTTAGAAGACTGCTGACAACTCAATCGGTGATCAGTCTGAAGCAAATTTTAGCATGAGATAAAGTATTGTGCAAGAATGTGTCTCAACATTTAGCGCATTTGAAAACAACCCGTTTGGTTTCCCACGGAAAAAAGCATCACTTAGGACCTAGTAACGTTAAGAAACATGTGGGTATTACAGTCAAGGACTGTGCTTACCATTTTGCCCAAGATTACCCATTGTGATAATAATAGACGGAAATAATTCTTTTCTCAAAATGGTGTGTCGGTTTTCAACTGTACATTACATGAAAAACGGTGGTATTGAAGAATATAACAAATCTAATATGTGCGTTGTTCATAAATTTTTAATGCTTATTCAAGTTAAAAGTTGCCTCTTTTAAACAGTTAATGTTTCATAAGAAATCGGTTATTGGACTCAGCTAATTACAAATTAAGTATCGCCGTTTACATTTTTGCCATTGTCTGAGCGAACTGTTTGGTTCGTTTGAGATTTCTGTCTCCAGAATGAACGCAATCTGGAAGGTTTGTTTTCTTTGGAACTGCCAGGAATGGGTAGGGTATTCAGTTGTCGTGGAAGCTCGGAGGCCTCAATGGAATAATCTGAAGCAACCGAAGGGAAGGTGGACTCGGAGTTCAGGGATGTATTGTAACGTCGACGAAACAAACGGAAAATTCCTGTACGTTGCTTTACTTCTCCCATTAAAGTCATATTCTGCCTTGTTTCCATGCGCAATAACTCTTGGAACACTTCCTTGACGTTCATATTGGCTTTTGCAGAGGTTTCCATAAAACCACATTTCCATTTCTGTGCCAGTGCCTTTCCAACTGTTGCACTTACCTCACGTGACTCGGCTTCATCTGCCTTATTGCCAACTAACATGACAGGAACACGGATTAATTCTTCGCGCTTGATAACGGTAAGTTCATTGTATAATGGCTGCAGTTCGTCGAACGATGACTTGTTTGTAATTGAATACACCAGAATGAAAGCGTGTCCTTTGCTAATACTCAATCGCTGCATGGCAGGAAATTGATGACTTCCCGTAGTATCAGTAATCTGCAAGGTGCAAACTTGTTTGTTGCAGCTAATGACCTGAAAGCGATAACCAGGTGAAAATGTGAAAATCGACAGAAAACTTCAGCAACCAATGTCAAACGTTGACAGAAACCGTACGTTTGAGTCTTAAATGAATCTTCTGAAACTCTAAAGAAACGTTGAAAATTCGCCAGCTAAAAGATCGCCCAACTGTAAACACCAAACTTACGTCACTTTACCGTAAAAGTTAGAGTGGTATTCTCAATTAAAAGCGACAAGCAGACAATCAGTTTGATAGCCTAACCTATTACAGTGCCACACAGTAATGAATGATCAACTGATTAAACGGATTCTGCTTACGTACTTACGGGGCCAGTCGTTTATCACAACAATCAATACATGTACCTTTTTTCCGAACGCATGAAGTGGTGGATTAGCCTTCGACAGCCACAAACCTCTCAAGGACATTATGAAAGGTGAACGCTGTTTATTCTCGTACATCCTCTGCTCAGCTGTATGTTACGAAAATTGACTTGTACTTTTGATTATTGATGGGTTGTGGAAGCATATGAAGCCGTTGTCAAATCAGCCTCTGCTCAGTCTAGCCGTTAATGGCCAAAATAAAGCTACCAGAGACAGTGCTTTCCTGTGGGGGGTAGCGTAAAGCACTGTTCCTCGGACACTGACAAAAAACTAGAATGCATCAGAATTTTGAGAGCATCATTCTTCCGAAAGGACGGAGTTCAAGCTTCCATTATTGTGATTGTATATGTTTTAGTTACGGCGGCCTGAGAACATCCAGTTCACGTACAACGTAATGTGTTAATTTATATTGGACACCTCGCAGGTCTAGAGCTATGAACAGTTCAGAGTAGTAGGACGAGCTAGTATATGTTTGAACTACATCACCAACACAAGATGTAGGGACTTGGCTTCATGGATATTGTATTTGATAACCCATGTTCAGCCTATTCCACCCAATCTCAAAGACAGCGATCAAAGCTTTCGATTTTGGAGGCATTTTCACTACTGAGTTTAATGATTAAGCAAAATTAAGGAGGCCAGCTGACATACCCATACGATAGTAATTTTGAATTAGTCTGCTGTTTGCCTCACCCAGGAAAGTACGTGGACCGTTTTCTTTCGAATCCTGTGTCTGCATATGAGCCATAATTTCAGTTACTTCTAGTGAAAACCCGAACATAGTTAAACGATAGAGAGAAAGTTGTATTAAATTCAGCCTTTGCTTACCACTGATAACACCAAAAACGTTATACGTGGTTGAGTGAGGTCTGTCAGTACCGCTGCGAGTTCTGCGCAAATGATTATCATACGGTCTGGAATTTTATATACACATTTTAAACCAGAACCTTGATAAGGCATACAAACTAGTCTTGTAACATTCAGTCACCGATAATAACCGTCGTTAACAAATCAGAGAAAATGATGCTGAAGCTGATGGACAATTGCATATTTTCATGAAGGTGGTGAGTCGTTAATCACCGTTGCTTGGTAGGTCCAAGCCAGGAAGCGACTGCTTATCAAAACGTGTTGGGAGAATGAGCAATAAATGAAGTCCACGTTGCATAGCCTTCGGTCAAATTTATTTATCATAAAGCTTCCTGATTCACGTAGCATCTGTTATTTTTTGTGTTTGTATGTTGGTCCTGAACTAGAATAGGACCGGACACAGTACAGAGTTAGTTTGTGAAACAGCAACAAACAAACTTGATACATAGGATTTTCGTTGAGTACTTAAAGAGTGGCATGACCTACCAACGATTCCCAGTATCTTTCATAATGTACTACTGTTGAGTTGTAAACTAAATGTCTGGTATTGGACAACATGATCAAAGGTTCTTTAGTGATAATCAGATGTTGTCTGATAAGGAGACATGAATTACTGGGTCGTCATCTAGATTTGGCCAGTGATGATTCCATTGCCATAAAAGTAGTCAAGCTGATAATTAATTGAAAACACTAAGTGCGCAGTATACGCTGAAACTCCATAGATTTTATGCAGACTAAACTCCTCTCGCGGTCTATTGCGCCTGAGTAGTTGACTCCTTTCGACAAGGAGTACTTGCTTCGCATTTCTTTCTTGTTTACGCAAAACACGAATGCTTAACATTTCTCTGATTAGGATCATAAGCTAAAGCCAACAAGGTAGTGATTACGTGTCCTCTAGAAGAAAGTGGCCATATTGAGCACTTTGCACAGATGACGGCAGCCGAAATTTTAGACGTGATAGTCCCATTGTGCCTGTTGCAAAGAAGACGGTTAAGTGACCAGAACGGTTTCTCTATGAGCACAGGAAAGAGATTGTAACATAATTATGGCAAAGATATGCTTCTCTTAATAAACCCTAATGAACGTAAAATTCAGTTTCATTGCTTTGTTTCGAAGGAAACAGGCTTGATTTCAATCTTAATGATAAATAAGGGGACAATTATAAAGAGAACTAATTCTATGTTGTTAAGAGGTTTTGGCGCTTGTCAGTATTGCAGAATTATGAACAGTCATGCAAGCCATAATGCAGTGCAAAGTTATGCTGGCGAGTTTCCACGAATTTAAAATTCATGAACTAATCTTTCCAGTTACCAGAAGAAAATTAGGCACGTTATAAAACAACACAAGGCGATTTGATACGATCTGAATCAGGTTGTTTACATTAATAAGTTTACAACTTATATGAAAATCAAAATCCTCATCAGTAATCGAATATCGCTCAACAAGTCAATGATTTCTGTGATTTCAACTTGGAGAGAAGTCCTAGTCGAGGGGTCATTGATTGGGGTTAACAGTAACAGTGTCTCCTCTCGAGGTGATCGGGTGACCTGATCATTACTCACAAGCGAAAGTGTTTGAGTGTTCATATATGATAATTCGATCGTGCCTAATGTGAGGTCAATGGGGCAGTGGTAAACACGGTTGCCTCATGAACAGTGTGTCCATGGTTCAAGTCCTGGCAGTGGCGATGATATGCAGTACTGACGAGCTCTAATGAGAACGAAACTCCAGTCTAGTGCTTATGCTTTTCGAAAGGGGTTGACTGGAAAGTCTATGGGAATGCGACAGCTCCGACCAGTTTTGGGTGATGTTCAACCTGTACGAAAATCAAAATCCCCTACTACTCATCATTAAACAGATTAATGGTTGGAATTACGAGTTTTTCTCAAAACGAAATGACAAGTAATCTTCATAAAATATATTTACTTAAATATAACGCCCCAGAGAATGTCCTCGTATCAATAAAAGACGATTTCATTATGCACCGCGATTTCGTTAAACGCATTACCAGACCAAACGTTGGAACTTGTCCATAACAATTTTTCTAACGTACTTCAATTGTAATCGGTATTATGGAGCTTTCATTGTACATCAGCTCATCAACAGAGTGAATAACTTCACTTAATAAAACTACTTTGAAATTACATATCCCCATTTTTCTTTGAGTTATTCATCACGTATGTTTTACCAGTCGAAATGAAAAACTGAATGTTGCCGTAGACACAACCAAGAAATCATGCTTTTTATCTGAACAGTAGCCTTGGTGAATTTCACTATAAACTGTTCGAGAAATTCTACTGAAGCAACCGATCCCCTGGATCAGTTGGTGAATTCCATATGAGACAGTGGGACGGGTGGATAACTGAGTCTGAATGTGGAATTTCTGAGCTGCCGGCATGACTTTGTAGCTCAGCTGGTAAAACGCTTGCTGCGTTAAAACAAGCTGTACCTGTCACTGGTTTGAATACAGTCGACGATGTGATTTTACACAGTGGGTTTTCTTCCAGTCTAACAAATCTGCTAAACTACTTATTAACAACACAGTTTATATTTTGCTTCGAGGACTCACTGAATGATTGAATAATTCAATGTAATTAACAGCTTACCTGTCGATATGTGTCTTCAATTGTGGGCACGTAAGTCTCTCTAAACGTGCCCCGTACAAACCGTAGGACAAGCGAGGTTTTTCCAACTCCCCCGGATCCGAACAAGACCACTCGATAATCTGTTGGCTGTTCTGGCATTTGTTGCGGTTTAGCATAACATCAACGCTTAAAGTGACGTCTGAATGAGAAAACAGCTGTTGAAGCTATGAATAAAAAAGGTGGATTTCAATTAGCCTAGTGACAAACAATATGTTTTTTCTTGATTTAGAGAACCAAACAGAAAAGCATCTAGTCAACATGAATGTCAAAATATATTCGTTTAAGCGCCTAGTCGTATCTCTTTAATTGCCGAATTTTTGACATTTTTAACACAATAAATTTTGTTCTACATGAATAAACCTTAGGTTAATAGACCCACACTAAATAATCACTGCACCAGATTAAACTGGCTGTCGTTCTTGATTAAGTAGAGCGGATAATGTGTTAAACAAACCGAGAACTCTTCCTCTTATAGGTTTTTCGTTTGGATTTGTCTCTCTCGTAACAAGTTAGGGAAAGCCATCACCATGTACGTGCTTTTTTCCACGTGGCTGATGTGCCATGGCAACTGCATTATTCTAGGGCAAAGAAATCTATCATGGTAACGATAAGTATGATGTGCACGTTAACTACCAGAATTCTAGTTATGTTGTATCATTAGTCTATACTATACTCTTCGTAATCTCTTGTTTTGTAGTCAACATTTGAAAACATGCGGAGAAATGGAAGTGAACGTGAATTGTTATACTGACCATGTGCATTTAAACCCACAGTTATGTTCAAATATTTGAAATATAGTAGATGAATTTGAAAAGTAATAAGACATTAGACTGGATTGAAAAAAACATTCTCTGGTAACACAAACACTTTAAACATCGAAATCAATAACTGTGGTTTCAAGTAGTGTCTGACACACTAAAGAAACTTATGACTGTTTGAACCCAGATTATTACATCCGGAACAGAAGCCTTCGTGTCAAGATTTACAGGTCTTTAACCAAGACTATTGAAAGTTAGATTGTCATTTACAGAATTACTCAGCAGATACAAACAGAGTATGATATGGTGGGTTGTGGGTTTGCATATGTGTGACAAGCTCGAGCCGACAACCACTGTTGAGCACAGCGGTTGATACCCTATATTCGTCGTGTGATTGCAGCCGTAACCGCCGACACTCTACATGTGGTGGTTCTACCACAGGCCGCTAACGCTTCGGTTGAGTAGCTAACTGAAGACACTCTAGATATTTTACGTTATTTAAGAAGATTGCGCATATTGTTGACTTTTACACTTTGCTGTTCACTGAAAGGCTGAGGTCTTGCTCGCTTCACAAGTTCTGTAAACCGGTAAAGGCTACTCACGACTTGGTCATAAGATTTATGACCTCATCAGACGTTTTGCAGATGATACAACCCCCATGTGAGTGGAAATTCTTGAATGTATTTAACAGTCCGCTATTGCATGAGAGAGCGACCTTCTGCATTTCTTGCAAGAGCAACATATATCGGGCATACGTAAAGTTAGTAGTAGCCGAACGAACAGGAAGCATACGTATGTGTAGAGAATATAGTGAGTTGCTGTGAAAGCTAAAACTAGAAGGAATTGTTTCAATATTGTTTAAATATTTAAACCGCTCTACAACCCGTGTTTATCTTTGATCGAAGCAGTTGATGTGATCTCGCTTAATGATGGTTTAAATCAACAATACCTATGAAAATGGGTCGTCTCATTCTAGTTATGGGCATAACCAAGAGAAATACAATCATAAAAATTGACAGCCTCATCTAAATGAAGCTCGTTTGATGGGGAATAAAAACACAAGGATTTGATTTATCGTGATATCAAAAATAACTTTTAACAAAATGTTTTCTGTTATTTAATTATTGCATCGTTTTGTGGATAGTTAACGTTCTCACCTTTCTAATAAAGTGTGAACAAACCAAATGACACTAACAGGTAACGTACGGACATTTGGGGCAAGTTACTCTCACGGTTGCACTAAAACACGGGTTTATCATCAGCTTAACAAAAAACAATGATCGACTTTGTACTGAATGGACATAGTTTACCTGATAGTCAATTTTCAATGATAAAAGCCACCACTGATTTCACGATAAACGAGCCTATTGATTCTGAAGTCACACTTTCTTCAGATAGAACAACAACGGAAATTAGATTCTTCTTGGCAAAACTGATGTTAATAATTACAGCCCTAAGGCAATTTCTCCACTAGAGCTTCGAAAATTGTTATCTCAACTTGATAAGTTTGCACAAGAATGAAATTGGTCGTAGGTTAGCAGTGAACACGTGGCCAGCGGCATCACGTGACACGAGAATGATGAATTGACTGCAAAATATATATCTTAAAAAAGGAAAAATAGTACTGCAAAAACACGAATGGCAATAAAGGAAATGAACAAGAGTTTGTACTGTTGGTTTTTAATAGTTTATATCGATATTTCAAAAAATTGCCTTTTTGAAAAGAAACCACAAGCCGCAGTCGAGGATAAGATAGAGTTTGCCGGTCAGACAAACCCGTAGACTATTGGTAAACAGATCACAATGTCCGATGTTAATTTTGGAAGTAAGCAGTAGACTTGGTACATTCGAAAGCATTGTACTTTCTACTCTGCCTTAGTTTCAACGATTCAAAGTTAAGAACTATTGTCACACACTAATTCAATAGTCTCAAGTGAGCTACATCATTTAAAACAATTAAGAGAAGCTCAAAATATGGCATTCAGGTTTCACAGTTTAACTGTGGAGATTCTCGAGATATATTTCTTGCTATGTTCAGTTTGAGTTTTGGAATGCCAAGTAGAGCGGGAAGAAAGTTATTGCAGTATGTTATTTCCGGTGTGTTGATCGTTACATAAAACCAAATGGATAAGTTTCCCAAAATTTCAGAAGGTAACCTTGCCAAATCACTGACGGTGTCTGTTTGTTATTTCCCACATCTTAAGGATTTTCAGCCAGTATCAAAGTCCTTCACGGTTTCCACATTTCACTGCTTCCCAATCTCGTCTGCATAGTTCACATTAGTGAGCAGTGTCCAAAGTCAGTGTATCATTTTACTCATCCGTTTTGATAAATCTCCCAACAGAATGTTGCACTTAGTTGATTTATCCTTTGTTGAATTCCGGAACACTAATGACCTTGTTATGATTGTGTGTTTGTCAGTCTTTTTGCTAACCATTGACTTTAAACTTCTAAATTGTACTTATGCCTATTTATCTACTAACAGTAAAATCTTCCTCTCTGATCTAGTACAGTTTATTGATTCCAAACACTACGGTTTTTGACAGACTGTCCAGTAACATACTATCCGATCGTCTGTATTCAGTACAGATTCTCATAAATTTCACTGCTTTGTAGAGCAGTATGTCGGCATATGGAGCGTTATTTTAGCCTTATCTACTCCTCTAAACATCTAGTAACCGGCTAATTGTCAACCAGTTCAAAACCGACAAGTCGACTAAGTCAGAGCTTTATTTGTCCTTATTCTTTTTGTTGTTCGCTGTTGTTTCCGCCTGTACATTTTTTTATATTTTTCTATTCCCCTCTGTCAGTGTTTCGATTTCTCTGGCTGAGTACAAGCAGCTAAGGATTCAGGTATCGGTTGTTGCAGCTGTGTTCGATTCAGCTTGTCTTGAGTTGACTCCATTCAGTTTTGCGAAACAGAGGAAGCACAAGTAGGATTAGTTTAGAAATGAACAAGAACTATGTAATTCTGTTCTTGTTAGACTGTCCGTAAAAC
The DNA here is from genome assembly GCA_013368495.1 of Paragonimus heterotremus. Classification (NCBI taxonomy): domain Eukaryota; kingdom Metazoa; phylum Platyhelminthes; class Trematoda; order Plagiorchiida; family Troglotrematidae; genus Paragonimus; species Paragonimus heterotremus. The sequence continues at coordinate 38,506 of LUCH01000779.1, forward strand.
GTTAACACGGCTAAGTTTCATTATGTTAAGCTTACGAAATGTGTTCTGTTAAAAGTAGCTTGGATTCCGATTGGCAAGCTGAGTACTTCTGAGACCAGGAACAGAGATAATTTCCTTGTCACACAAACCGGGGGACAGTAACCTTAATGGGTTACACAACTCCTCAGTTCTTCTTCATTTGACGAACGAAGAAGTACCTCGATGCTTGGTTGCGGATGGTCCTTACTTCTTTAGGGCTATTGACCTTGCATTTACCATCATCTCTTCCTATATTCTACATTTAGTTTATAAACTCTGCCTACATCCAAAGAGTCACTACCTCTAATACGTACTGTATACTCTAGTTTGGGTTGTGCAAATTTAGATAACGAAAGAGGCAATCCGTATAATGGTGCTATTGCTGTGTTAACATACTGTTCATCCATCTAACCTTATAATTGAAATTTCCAAAATTCAGGAATGTAAATTTGCCTTTTCTAAAACATAGTACCTAAATAATCTGCTCAATCGGTAGTCTCCTGGCTAACCAAATTTCGAACCAGTGGACGGGCGTTCAAATTATCCTGACGATAAGATAACTTCTAACCTGAATCATCAGTTTACTTGAATTAACCGTTTCAAAAGTCTGACCTATCACTTTCACGTTTGACGCTTAAAAAATTTGTGTGTCGTGAAATCTAATTAGACGTCTTATCCGTTATGACATACTCTTGTGCTGGTCACTTTTTCTGTGCTGTGCTATTTTGTATCCTATACATGATATTCCAAACGAATACACGCTCTGATTATACTGGACGTCGAGTTGGTGTAAGTGAGACCATATGTGAAGAAGATGGTTCACTTGTCACTAGTCAATCGCGCCGACTTGACAGATGGGCTGAATATGTTGAAGAGCAGTTCAGCTGGCCTCAACCAGATCATGTGGACGACGGGACCCAATCGGTCAGTTACTACATTCCAGACAGTCCTCCGTCGGAAGCAGAAGTTGTCCTAGATCTCAGGTTATTGGAACGTGATAAGTCTCCTAGACCAGACCTTCCCCTCCTTCTCTTTTCAAGGATGGTGGAGAGAGGTTGATATCGGAACTGACGAAACTCCTCCAGACGATCCGGGAGACTGAAGACGTACCTCAGGATTGGTGCTTATCAACAGCAATTCCCGTTTCAAAAAGGGTGCCCGAAGTCTATGTGACAATCACAGAGGCATCAGTTTGGTGTCAGTTGCGTCCAAGTTACTCACTGGCCTTATTTTACGTCGGTTCACTAAGCCTAGACAAAGTCAGATACGCGAAGAACAGGTAGGAATCCGATCCAGTCGAGGTGCGCTGGCCACATTTTCACCCTGTCACAGACCTTATAAAATCGATGTTCTTACGGTAACCGACGACCTAGGTCTTTTTGGACCTAAAGGCTGCCTTTGATTCAGTTGCTCGTAACGTTCTCTGGAGCTGCGTCCTTTGCAAGGGAATATCAGAGAAATACGTGAATCTATTGAGATCACTGTATGCCCATTCTGCAAGCAGGGTAAGGTTTTATGTACAACTGTCTCGGGCGTTCATCTCTTCTAGTGGTGTTCGTCAGGGGTGTCCGATTTCCCACTTCTTGTTCAATTTTGTCATGGACGACATTCTGGAAGGTGCGCTTGAGCAGTCCAGTGAACTTGGTGTTGAGTTGCTTCCTGGCGCTAGATTGACTGATCTGGACTATGCGGACGACACTGTCTTAATTAGTCCCTCTGCCGAAGACAAGCAGATCATGCTGGACAGGTTGAGTGACCGAGCTGGTTTGTATGGAATGCGCTTTGCACCTTCAAGGTGTAAAGTGTTGCTTCAAGACTGGGGCATTTCCACTCCTACTTTCTTTATTGCAGGTAATCCGCTTGAGACTGCGGACAGTTTCACATATTTGGGTAGCATTATCTCGTCAGCTCGTAATACTGCTGATAAGGTATCAGCGAGGATTGCAAAGGCACGAGTTGCATTTACCAAACTGCGTCATCGGTGGCGTCGAAATGACGTTCGGTTGTCGCTAAAAAGAAGGGTATATAATCCTTGTGTGCGTGCTGTTTTGCTCTCTGGTTCGGAAACTTGGCTTGTTCGCAAGGAAGATATCAACAGGCTTGATGTGTTTGACCATCGTTGTCTCAGCCAATTAGCCCAAATAAAGTGGAGTGATCGCGTGAGCAATGTGGCAGTTCGCCAACGCGTATTCGGAACGCTCGGGATGCGTGATCAATTGGTACAGTAATCACGTTGCACAGCTTGAGATGGTTGGGTCATGCACTCCGTATGTCATCTTACCGTTCCCCGTTTTTTAGACCATCAACAGTTGGGTAAAACCACTTGGTGGTCAATTAACAACGTAGTCAAAGAATATGAATACCTTGACTGCTCCATTGAGCAAAGTGGGTAGGTGTTGCCTGCCTGGATGGGGTCCTCGTGCTCACTCAAACCGCTGGTTGGAGGCGCTGTCCGAGATGGCCATGTGCCGCAGTCAATGTATCCATACAACTTCCAATTTTTCCCGTTATTCTTCTTCCAACAGTTTTCAACCTTCTTAGTAACGTTTTCATCCAGGGTATTCCACGTCACAGTTGAAGTGAACGGTGGCCCGATCCATAGTACCTTTTGATCAAGCTCATGACTGCTACGACGACGATGATGACACGCCGTTTTATTGAATGTTTAGTGAATTTCAATGGTATTTTCTTACCTGACATAGTTCAAACCCGTCAGTATAAACCTTGTGAAATTCGTGACAATTTTTATCATAAAGCACTTGTTGATCATTCACACTCATCATATACTATCGTGCGAACCCCTCAAATGTTTGAACGATTATGTGTAGGAATACCTGTTTGGAGTTCCACAACCCTTCCATAATCGAACTATCTCTCGACCAGAACCTAGTATTTACTAAGTCTGATTTACCTACGGACGCATAACTCATAGCGTTTTAATCCTTCATCAGGGTTATCCACAGAATGTGATCTTTTGCTGATTAATGAACCGAGTAGCCGTAAGAATGATTGATTTGGTTAAAACCCACTTCAGATAAACAGTATGATGTAATGTCAGATAGTCCACAATCAACTCGGTTTCCTCTCCTCGCACTGCTGAGCAGTTGGTTCAACTTATCAAGTTGGTCAAAGGCCTTCAGGTTGTTTATTAACGTATCCGAATATGTAGACAACTTTTGTTCCGTTATGAAAGAAAATTGCTCCGAGAAACTTTCTGGTGTATGTCCCGTTCTCTTTGCAAAAAATGAATTTCTGTCTCGACATTTTTCTGTTAAGTATTTAAGAATTACCTAGGGAAATGAAATTCAGTGGTTTCTTCATTTTGTCAACATTTTATGGGAGACTAGAAATAGTTTCAATTCAACATTTGAATTTTTCTGCCATTCCACCGTCAGTCAATTTGTTAAGACCTGTATGTTGCTCCAATTTGTTCACTATTTACCGGTTTTTCTTGTTGGTTTATTGTGGAGGAATTGTGCAGATTTCACCAATATATTTGTGCTAGTGCAGTAGAATGGTCCATAGACCATTAATTGAATTTATCTTTTCACATCACCTATCAATGTACAAACGTTTGTGGCAACTTTCCAACTTACGAAAAATCCCCTTTTTGTTAGACATCCATCATATTTACTTCCACATCTGCCACAATTTTCTGGCGTAAACCTTTATAAGCGTGCGTCCAGTCTCGCTATTCTTCTGTTTCTTTCTGTGTTGCTTCGTTTCCACAGTAGAACATCCTACTATTATTTTTTACTTTGTCACATAGCTGAATAAGCCGAATGTTTTTTCTTTATAACTGGTAGGGATAATCTTCGTTGTTCAATTTTTCTTTGAGGTTCATTTTCATTGTTATTACTAGTTTGTAAATCAGGAGCGCTTAGTTGATTGTTTATCTTTTCTTTTAAAAATCTGAGCATGTAAAAATCTAAGAACCCGTTTCTCATGAGGCACAAAGCTTATAGTTGATTTGATTTCATTGCCTCCTACAGCTGATGAACTTTTTCAAACAATATCCGTTATCTTCTCGCGAAACAAATTTCTAACGCTACAAAGAAACACATTTGAAAGCAATCAGTTGACAAGATCAGTCAAATTGCGGCAATTGGCACCTATGAAACTCCACTTGTTTAAAGAAACTAACAGTTAGTGGCAGTAGGGTGATATCAACCGTACCTTATGCTTAACAGAGGTGTCTTCAGAAACGACGGTAAAGGCAGAATACCACTCAGTGACATACATTCGAGTGGTAAAATATGACTGGTGCAAAACTGTTCAGACGTAAAATAACTTTCGGAATTTCCTTACAGTGGTGGACAGGTTATCTTAACCACTTCATGCATACTGATTTCATAAAAAGCATTTGTATGAATTGAAACTAAAAGTGTCGTTTACAAATGGAGTATAACATGTGGATGGTCAGCACCAGTACCACGTATCCCCACATCCTTCCTCAATATAGAATATGGTGGCTTTCATGCAATTTTGCCTAAAAATAAATATCTTTTTCCGGACCTGAGCACTGGAAGAGGCAGTGAATTAACTTCAGAGTTCATTTTGTTTACCTAGCCCGCAATAGCATTGTTTACCGCGATACACTCACGACATGCTTCAGTAGGCGCACAACCATCAGCTGTCACTTTCTGAATCAATAACAAAAACAATCCCATAATTAGATTAATTTTGGTCTTACCGGCCGTGAAAACTTTGATTTGCATTGTTGTTGAATTATTTTGTGTCCGTGAAACCGGTTTGGCTTGTGTAGGAACATCGTGAATGTTCTAATTTCAGAAGTAAACCGAATGAAACTAGTTTAGTGTCTTTAAAAGTGAAAGTCACGGAAATGCAGAATGGTTTGATTACATCCATATCTGCACGAAGTTGACCGATAACAATTAAAATGTAGGATCTTCGTCTATTTGGTGGAAAATCTTTAAAAGGGTTTGACCTTCGCTTGGACTCAGTTAGGTGGGAACTATGGCTTGGCCAGTAGAAATGGAAAACTTTATATCAAAAGCGGACACTACAGATTTGAAGTTCTGTTTGGCTATGATTACCGTCTGTTGTTACCTAACACACTTGAATGAATGAACATACTTACCTTCCATTTCTACGTGATCCATGTCATCCGCTCTGCATTTGCAGACTTTAAACATATACATTTCTAATCCACTTAAACACTGGTCGGTTAGGTGGGAAACCAAGGCTGTGGGCCCATCGCCCGTAAAAATTTAGAAGCTAGAGCTCATATGTATCGGATTGCCTGTCAGATTTGTAAGTACTCAAATATTCCATTACCTTTAACCCAACCTCCCGATAATGCTAGTACTACTGATGCTGAGTAACAGACAGCCGTTCTTTCCTACACTTATGAACTGCGCACCACAAAACTTTCTACATCCATTGCGGAAACTCGAAGAATGTGATCGATGAGTTCAAAACGAATTCCAGTTTTGAAACTCGTAGGCTGCTCTAAACCTCACATAATCTTTGTCAGTTCCTGTTGTCAAATTCCACGTTTGCTTCTTACTGTCAGCTTCGACATCCTGTGATGAGTAACGGAATAGTGGTCAGCATATTTCTTCGTACCCTAAATTAGACGAAGGTCGGTATACAATTTTGATCACTAGTAATAGTAGTGGTAGTACAAGATACTGAACAACGTGGTAGGACACATTGATCGTATATGTCAATATTAGCGCCACTGTGGGCGCCCTGGAACCTGTTATAAAACTGGCCGGATCAAACATTCTTCTGAAATGATTTGTGTTATCGGAACTTGTAACCAATAACACGCACTCCTTTAGACCTTATTGAGTCTGCTGGATATGAGGTTATCGTACCGGCGATTGTTCAAATAAGTCACGCTGGATTATGTTTTCTAATTCTCTCAGAATTACACCTCGTCATTCCTCTTATATACTCCAGTATGCAACAGCAGAGACCAAGTGAACAATCATTAATTAGTGACAGGCTGCCATTTGGTTTATCAGTCTCAAGTTCAACCTGTTTCTAGTCGTGAATAAGCTGCTGAGTGTAGCAGTTAGAATTGTTTACCTGACGAAACTGCTACAGCAACGAAATGCAACACGCAAAACAATTATTTTTGCGGCACATTGGGGTGATGTGACAAACTGTGGAGAAACGTAAGTGTATTTCAATAGATAGTGGTCCATTTTACACTTTGCTGAAGCATTTTGGACGTCACAACCTGGTTCTTCTAGCTCAACATGTATGCTTTTTAGTTTCGAGGTTAAAGAAGTTATTTGTGGAAAAACTGGATTCATGAACTCTCTGCCATAGTGGGTCATACCGAGTTACCTATGGATTGTTAAGTGGTGATTGCAGGTCCCGAAATTAAACAGGCTAACACAGCTAGAGCTCCCACGTCCCTGCGGTTGTTAGTTTGCCGCTTCACCATCAGACCACTTCTCATTGTCTTGCATCAAAGTTCGAAACGTCATTTCTTAATCGTAACTAAAGGATTTTGTGCTGAAACGGTGTTGTTTTGTGTGTATTGTGCTTTCACTCTGTATTTGTCATAGGCATAGAATTGCTGAGGCTGGTTTGATTGTTAATTAGATTCAAATATATGCCATAAATTAACAAACACACGCACTAGTTGCTTTTCCAGACTTATATATCTTGCATGTAGTGGCTAATCTGTTGTAGCCAATAACACGATCCATCAGACAGTTTATCAATCTGTGATAAAACGACTTGTTGTAATTATGACGACGAAGTTAAAAGAACTATCTGTCCAAAGTAAAACGAATGAAAGTTCCACGATTGCATGACCTATACAGAGCGTACAATTTAACAAATGTAACGACCCTCCTTAAACAGCCAAGTGGGGCAGTTTTCCCGAACATAGTTGTTTGAAAGACCTCTGACCCCGGGAATGAGGGTTTTCGAGTTTTTTTCAGAGTGGACCGACACATTCACATAGTCGAGATGTTCTGGTAAGGCACCGAATCTATTTTCTTCTTTTGCACGAAAGATTTCAGTGGGCTTCTTTCTGTGTTGTGCGTTGCACCGCCTCTTTTGCATGGGTTACGGTTTACAGAATAGATACATGTAGAAATTTGACGTAAGCAACAAGACAGTTACTTTCATTTCAGTAAGACATTTACTTTTGTTTTATATTTTTTGAACCGCTCTGAAATGTTACATTGTGACTGAGACTGATTGGTACTATATAACACCGGACTAAGTTGTTAGCACCAGATAAATATGTCCGTCACAAACCATTCACTAACGATACAAGAGCTACATCAGATCAAGTAAAATCATTACAAACTTGACAATGGTTGAAGCAAACTAGGTGTGAGTAGTTAAATAAGTCTGGATACAAGTGGTCACATTCTAAGTGCACTAAGACTGAAGTATACAGTAGACCCTGATGGCTCAGTAAATGTCTGTGACAAGACGATAAATAAAATGCAAACGAACAGTCATACGAGGGTCGACAAAGATTCGGATAATTTGGAGAGTTTTGAATGTAAGAAACTAAAGTTGTCAGTCCATCCAGCCACGTGTATAACATCACTATACTTTTGAGAATAATGACATCATAAACCCCGATTTAACGAATCTTAATGTGGAGCATTTTAAAGAAAAAGTTTGGTCAAGTCAACAGACTGCAGAAAGTGTTTTACCATCATCTAAATAAAAAGTTTCAATATAAAACCAAATTGACTTGACACTGTTTTGGAATACTTAAATCAGTCTGATTAAACAATTTGGTGATAAAAAGCGCCAGAGTTAGACAACGATCAATTGTCGTTTTTTTCATTTTCCGACTCACTTCGTGTACCAGAATCTTAAGGATATATAGTGTAAAACCTGAAGGCATGTAAAACTCTTTTTTTAACATGCAAACTTGAGTTTGGGAAATGTTGTAGGTGAAATGTTCTGTAGAACTTTTCTGACATATGTGACCAAACAGCTGCGTAGAAAACAGTACTGATCACACAAATGAAACAAGATTACTATGAAACATCTAATGAAAGACAGCAAACAAAAATAATCAGTCCAACAGAATCGCGAGGAACCGCTGTTGTGTATTACAAAAAGAGATCAAGGAACCTTCTCGTCTACTTTTGAAAGTCATAAGCACCGGAGTTGGTTTTGAAAGGGATTACTATGTAAGATTATGAGGCACTTCAAGAATACGTCGACGGTTGTTGGAGTCAATATTTACTTGCATGAGCCATGCAAACGAACATTCGTGCTTTTATCTTAGATAGATCGCTAGCCAACTCATAAATAAAACAGCCAAATATTCTAGGGATATCAGAAACTCATCCAGAGGTTAACTTGGAGGGTTACTCATGACTGGATAGTTTGTAGTCGCACATTAAACGCAGACCACACATTTTTTCTGAAAAGTGTATAGATAATTGGACGAAAAATATCAGATTTAGGGGTCATCAAAATTAAGAAGGCCGAGTACACTGTAATTAGAGATGTGGGCCTCAATCTGTTTGGTACGTGCGGATCAATGATGAACCAATTAGTATCGTCTAGTATCTTTTGAGGGAAGGCTGAAAATATTCGATGATTATGAACTGATTTACCTTGACTCCAAATGTGGTTTCACGCCGAACTAAGTCAGTTATTTTGTCGAACACATCATTCATCTTTGGGGTTAGAAATAACAGCTCAACCACCAGTATATCATAAGCGCCTAAAACAAGGCCAGCTGTCAGCTCTCAAAATGTTTTTACCACGAGCCGTCGACTAACAGACTTCTGATTAGGGACGGGCTCTTAATATACCATTCTCTGGAACCGAAGTAACAAATTTGTAGGGCACCGTTTAATCAGAATTGCATTTCCTTTGGGATTTGCCCACATTGAAAGATGTTTTGAAGTCCCTCGGATACAGATGACTTAATTGAAAGATCTTGCATCGTACCTAACACTGTTGTTGTGAAGCAACGATGCACGTCACAAGTTTTTCAGTCGCTCCATAACCCGCCATAAGGCATTATATTTTTCCAGTTTGCTGTTCCGACGTTTGAAACCCGGATGTCACTAATTGGACCCTGTGTCTATGTTTGGTCCATTGTCAGTTAATCATCCAATCCACATACTATCCTCCAAGTTTTCGTGTGTGATCGAACTAGTTCCCTACTAACATGTCGCGTCAGTGTAATAACCTGATTAAGAAATTGTCTTGACAAGGGTTACTTGTGGTGACTGATAAGTTGCAAATATTTCAGACCTACCGCTGTCTTCAACATTGTTTTACCATTCTCCTTATCAATAATCCACAAACAAACATTTTCAGGAGACTGAACGTTCGATTTAGATCTTACAATTCATCATCGTCTAAACCTTGTTATATCATACTGTTGAAGTTAACTACAAATGGATTGAATCTTCTCTTTTCTTTTCGTTAACAAGTTAGTTACTTGTCGTTCCTTCAATGTGATATAGCAGACGAGTCGATAATGAGCACTGCTCTACAAGCTTGAGACAAAAGTTATCCATGGTAACGGAAACGTCGGATACTTCAACCTAACCGAAAAGTCCTGATCATTGAGCTGTTGACTGGATTGAATGGAGCGACTGTGCTCATTCGCCTTTCAAAGTGATCCAGCAAGTTGTACATGGTTTGCACAAGTCCGTGGTTGACCATTTGAATAGGAACATTCGGTCATGCCTATTGTCAGGCTACTAACGTTGTGGTTACCAAGCAGCGCTCACAAGCACGAGGACCAGAGTAAAAATTCCGGCCCGAACAAAGATATGCACTGGTGCCAAGCTCTGCAAAGAGCGAGAGCCGAGTCTAGTGATGCCTTCAGAAGTGAGCCAGCCAAAAGGCCTACTTGAATGCGATGACTGCGATCAAGTTTCACTGGTGTTTAATTTGAAATATTTTAAAGTCCCGAACTTCTTATGATTATTTTAAAAATACCCTTTCTCAGACACCGCTGTGTTTTTGAAGTTTTGTACAATTCGATCATCACCACATGGCGCATAGTATAGTTAAATTCATCGGAATCAATTTTTATCGGGATGTTCTAGAAATTCTTGTCCTTATTTTTTTCAAACAAAACAAATCTCACCTATTTTATAATGTGCTTCTGTTTAAACCCATCCCAATTATTAACAACTCTGTTTATTACAGATAAAGATAAATGGAAAATGTGCTCTGAGATAAAAAATACCCTAATACTTGCAATTTTAATTGTTGCGCACACAAGCGTAGGACAGTGAGCTACTGAACTGTATTCACAACTGATAACTGTGGTATTCGCTGGTACTACCCATCGCCTTAAATCCCAGGGTGTTACTTCTGAGTATGTGCCAATACTCAAGTGTCGTTTCTATGGATACTTGATATTGCTTTGTCTACTTTTATTGTTTTGTTTTCACAATCAACCGTTCACTGATGACCCAGCCGTCTAATTTGGGAGATTTTGGCTACATATTTGTATAGCAAAACTCAAACACAAATTACTCATGCGTTCTGTTATTGTTTTCCCTGCAGTTTGATTGACGAGACAGTTTCAATAATTTATTGCTTGGAGTGATTGATATTATCTACACACACGAATGGACTGCTGTTAACAGTTCCTTTGTTTAAGACCACTATTTCTCGTGGCTACTCTATTGCGTCTGATGAAATGAAAACCAATTAACTGAACCAGATACAGTCCATCTCAGAAAATTATTCGTTCATTATTCATCATTCATGCTTAATGGCATGGCTGGTATTCAACGCATTTTGCATTCTACTCGTAGCGCATTGTAGTAGACGTGAACTAGCCAGTATAATGCATGCTACCATTCAGGTAACTGATTGGTTGTGCCTGATCACTTATCATAATGCAATTTTGTCTTACGTACAACCGATCCATGGGGGAAGAGCCCCAGTAATCGTTAGGAACGCATACAACAGAAGTAGGCTTTCCGTTAAGTCAGCTTAGGTCAGTTACACATATATCCGAAGTGTTGGAAGAAATAGAATAACGCTTCTTAGATAGTTTTCACAAAATACTATTGTGAATGCAACTGCCTTACTGTGAGCGTCGAAGCTTGTCAATAAAACAGTTATAAATAAAACTTCCTCCTCAGTAGAGAACAACTGGACGTGTTTGATCTTCTTTGTTTACTTATTTAGATTCTGTTCATGAATTTACTGGAACGGAACCTTAGTGAATAAGTATCTTGTCTAATCAGGTCTTATTGCTCAGTTATAAGCAACTTGATTGTTTTGTAGTAAACCGATTAAATAACCCACTAAATTGTTTGCTTTTATGTAGCGGAACCAGTTTAAAAGTTATTTTATTATATCTAGCGATGCTTTCCTAAACTATTACCTTACCGCAACTGGCTTCACCCTGGTTAGTACTCAGTGAATGAAAATGAACGCAAAAGAATTAAAACTGACGACTCACGTGCTATGAGTTAAACTCTTTTTCATTTCGGTGAACATCGTTTCATAAAAGGCAGTTAACATGCTTATTGTGTGACTTGTTAGCCTACTAGTGGTTAAGCAGGTAAACTGTTAGTATTTGTATATCAATTTGTTAGAACTGTATAGGACCAATATAACCTAATCTGGGTTATTGTAGAGCTCAAGAACGGTGCATATCCTTGCCTTGATTTAAACCGTGGCTCATGTTCTTGCGTGTGTTTATTGTACCATCGACTTCACATCAACCAAGAACAAATCATAACATCCAACGATTGAACCACCTTGGTTTGTGACTACTGCTTAGGATGTCCAACCGCCTCGCCCAAAATCACAGTAACTGTCTTATAAACATCAACCGATGCTTTTAGGATCAAGACTTCTCTTTTAAGATGAACTCGAAATACAATTTAACCGTTGTGTGTACAGTATCAACAATTAATATGTATTGAATAATTATTTTGATTGCATCTACCAAACAAAGATGAAAACGAAACCACCCAAATATCTGAAGGAAATTTTGTTGCTAATAGACTGAATAGGGTAAAACTTGTATTAGTAACGCAGTCGTATTTGAAAAGCAAAATAATAAGCGATTAAGCACCAACATTGGATTAAGCATGCACATTCCGTTTGTTAACAATTTATCGTAATGAGCTGAATGTCATCATGCATTTTATTAAGGTGGTTACTACACCAATGGTTTGACTACCCATCATCGTATTGTTTGTATCGAGTTCCGGAACGTTGATAGGTCGGATAAAAATAAGCAGGGATGTCAAGAAATTGTCCACTCTCAGCTTTGTGTGAAGCAAACATGAATATGCTAGCTTAGATTTTGTTTGTAATACCAGCCTTTATGATTTGCCGCCTCCAATGGGTAACAGTGTCACAGTAGTTTTGTCACATTCCTCTCTTCATGTTATGATGCAGTGATGAGCACTTAATCATATCCTTCTCGCTGTCCTCAAAACTACAGAATACGTTGTGTTTTTACAATCTTTGAAGAGCTCCGATTTAAAATTGGCAAAGATGATTCACCTGGTTGCGTTGTTTTTAACTTAGTGGTCAGTTATTGAAAGCTTAGTCGTTTTTTGCATTGTATTCTCTTAAACAGTTCAGAATTGTTCGCACAATGATAGATATATTGGTATGTTGCGCGCCAATACTGTGATCAGTTGAAATAACTCTGACTCCGTGCTGTTGTGTTTCTGACTTTCGGTCTCCTACACTATCCAGCTGGCTTGTGTGTTCCCAGACAAGTATAATTAAATTGCAATAGTCTGCCTCCTTTGCGTTTACTAGACAATTAGCACTCCTTATGTACATCTGCGAAGAGATGATTAATTTATGAGCAGCTGCACTCTACTATTAAAAAATTCTGTTCCTTAGGTCTGATAGCCAGTCAGTGCAAACATCTCCCACATGACCTGTTGCTGATTATAAGTCTAGTCTCACTCGTGATATTCGATCTTTAATTAAGGAGCTAAAATCAGATGCGAAAATAATGACTGCGCAACGTAACAAACGTTCGTTTTTCTTTTCTGTCGGTCGTCATGACGGCAAAGCACCTCTTAGTGAAGTGCATACACCTCTCCCGTATGTATGTGAAACACCAAGTTATCGTCACGTATGCTACTTGTCACAAGCAGAGTAAATCACTAACGAGGAGATTCTTTTCTGTCATCAACTGTGTGCAGTTCGACTAGAACCAACATACAAAATGATGGATATCAGGCGTTAGCGATATTCCGATCAAACCGTGTTTGTTTCCCAAGCTGACACTGGATGAATTGAACCAAGCAGTTCCAGCATCATAGACTCCGGATATCACGAAAGAAAAAACGAAACCAGATCCCAATCGTCCTATTGCATATTACGGCTAGAAAGAGTGTGCACCGATCCCGATTCAATAAACTAGGACAAACGGCTAAAAACAGATATCTGTTAGAACTCTGTAAACGCAGATGGTCAAGATGAGAGATTATCGTGCTATGCGACTAATAACCTAATTTTACTATTCAGAGTAGAGTTTTGATGACCGCTGACCCAAAAGCTAAAAGCTTTTTCGACTCCTAACCTGTGACGGAAGTCAGGTAGAATCTCTCAATACTTCCGCTTCACTAGTGAGTTCAAATTAAGGTACAATCCCTCATAAGTCAATACTGAACTTGACAGCAAGAATAACAAAAATGTTTTGAATTATTCACTGTAAACTGAACCATGTTCCTCCATCTAGAACGCTGAACGCAAGAAAATAATTTAGCAGAACGTTTAAAGAAATTGACACAAATTGTGACACGGATCCATTTCCTACTCTTTCCACAGTGCAAAATGTTTAAACGGCAGCAGTTAACAAATGACGCCAATTTCATACTACCCAGATCGTCAGATCATCAGGGTAACAATATGATAGTAAAGTTCTTTTAAACATATCTTGCCGTCTACTGGTGAATAATACAAGTGTGTCTCAACGTAACAAAAGTTTGCTAGTTTTGAGCATTCACGCTGGCTGTAAAGAAGGTCTCGGAAGGGAGACGGTGACCTGTCCCCGACAAACACCAGCTAACGATTAACGATTTCCCTCTGAGTGTACGTAATTTCATGTTATCCATATTGAAAAGTCCACCTCTAGTCTTAGTTTCAGACAGTCATTCTGTGCAAGTCACGTGATTGTTTTCGTGACGGATGGGCGGCTAAAACATATAATGATGGTAACACACGTGGTCATAGTACGGAGGAAGAACAGATCATAATTAACCTAATGATTGATCTGCTTCTTCAGGTCATTAACAAGTCTCTGCTGCAAGATGGGTTCAGTTCAAAGCCTTAGTTATCTTAGATCATATTGTTTCGTAGGGATTTGTTAGTCAGCGGGTTATGCAATTAAAACTTGTAAACTGGAATGCATCTTTATCAAGTATATCTGATTTGTTTGTTCCCGATCAACTCTTTGCAATTTATTGGTTGATTTACCATGTTGTTCTGTAAGTGTGTTTGGTCGGTGGGTTACTTACGAGCTTGTGCAACACAGTCTTTTCGATGTGACCTTCACAGATCAAGGTCATAGGAGATTCCCTGTATTGTGGGAGATCACGAGGAGATCAAATGGACAGAACTGCTCATAGTGAAATATTTTTTCGGCGAGTTGTACTAATTTCAGCTAGACAAGTAATGATCTGTCACTCACCACTGAGTTAGTTTCTTCTCATGATTCATGCAACCCAGTGAATGTTTAGCTGCTTGTAACCAACTTAATCAGATGGATTTCGCCGCATTAAGCTAGTTTGACCAAGGTAACATCAATCATTGTTATTACATGTACGGAGTAGTCATGCCAACCACTGGCTACGTTGTTCATTTAATGTGATTTATACAACACATTAACAGACTGCCAGAAGACAGTGTGTGTTACACAAATCTGTAAGAATACATGAAAAACTTAGCCAGATTTCATGCATTAGTGTGGCGTGGAAAGTTTTGAAGAAATTTATCGCTTGAATCAAAACGTTAGTTTGTAGCACGACTCTTAATCACATTGGCTGTAGTTGGTAGCGCCTAACGTATGATGTTTTTGTATGTCTTTGTTCTGTTATTAGATGCTGATGATAACCTGAGGTTGCGCAGAACAAACAAATGTAACTGTAGCTATGTGAACTGCGCAGCTATACTGTGAATTAATCCTTAACACTCGGCCAGTTAACCAACCACAATCAATTTTCCAAATTTAGTGCACAATACCTATCAACACTCATCAGTGGCATCAACATTCTCAAAGAAGCAGCCAGTTATCCGTTCGTGTTTTCACTGCCTTTGACATCTACGTCAATTTCCCTCAACATCGTTATCAACGAAGATAAACCTGACGTGGAACTAAGCAGTTTGAACCCCGTCATGTTACCCTCATCCGGCTCTTTGACAAATCTCCCGAAATTATAGTCCGAATATTAGCAATGCATAATTCAAGTTTAAAGAATTTTCCATTCGCTAGATATGTAGATGTGTAAGGCAGTAAACGTTCAGTGGAACGAATTGTCTCAACTGATTCTTATTCTCACTGAACTTTTTTGGAACTTCATTTTGACGTTTATTCCAAAGTTTGGCTAGATCTATGAAAACGGTAGGTTGGAGATCAAAATAATCAACATGATTCGTGCACAGAGGATGCACAAACACAACGAGGCCGTTAAATAGATAACATTATCGCAATCGATTAGGGTGAAACGTGATCGGTTTGGTTTGAGATACTCACCTCCCACGGTAGCTGAACTGAAATTTTTTTCAATGCCAGACATCAACTACCAGAAGGTGTGCAAACTAACTGTCACAACTATGCATATATTTACGTGGTCGAACATCCGTTGTCGGCCTAACGGAATTGCTATGTTTATTTACATCTGCGCACGAACAGTAGGTTCTGTTCTGACCAGAGTTTAATGCCTCCAGTGGTTAGACGCATAAGGTCATTAGTTTCAACACGGTTAATTTTTTCTTATTCGTGACACCGTAAGTTATGGTGCAGGGCGACACAGTACATTCTAAATTCGGTGGAGATCAATTCCAGTACATATGTGTAATATTTTTTCTTCTTGCTCATTAAAAATGCTCAGATTATTGCTTATGGGTTTAAACGATTAATTCGGAAGAAACATTACGTAACTCCGATTGTGTAGCGTTTTCCGCATCACCAGACTGTTAGTAGTCACCATATTAAACTTCGGAAAAAGTTTCGAATTTCATTTTGACTATAAATGTCTGCAGTTTAAACACAGAGCTACGGTTTTGACAACACGACATTCTGTGATTAAGATTATAGTTTCCAGTTACTTTTCTTGTTTACCAATGGAGGGACTTTCAAGAACGTGCACCTGTGTCGATTACATTTGCTAGGCCATTGAAAATTCACAGGCTCCATTCTGAAGGCAGACGGAATTAAATAACAGAGACTACAGAGGGTTCTAAATTATTGAATGCTGGAACTTAAACAATCATTAATTGTTGTCTAACCAAAGGGTTGATTAAATTCTATTCAAATTAAAGGTGGATATGAAGATGGGAAAATTTGCAGTAATATTACATATCCTATTCGATAATGCAAAAAAGTTCATTTACAAATATGTTTAAACTCTCAGTCGAGTTCCTTATCACATTCTTTTAAACATGTAGGTTAAATTGACGGGCTTTTCGTAAACGTTTAGTCGAATTTAGTTAAACCCTTGAATTTGCATAAACTTTAGGTTGGCCCATCTTGATCAAAGTGTTAATTTTGTTAACGCTGATTAACCATATAGGTTAAAGTTACAATCAATGTCCTTGCTTGTGGAACAAACTGGCTGTTCATCACTCTAGTAGGATAATGTGAAAAATGAGCAAATCGACATTTCAAACATTTCTGCAACGAGCTATCAGTCACCCTGATCATTGGAGACTATCTTAAAGATTGGATGCGTAAACCCCTTTATGTTCAGTGTCAGATTACAAGGGTAGTATAGAATTCGCTAGAGTTCCTGACAGGATGTCCGAGGTTGATGCACTATTTGTACGAAGTCAGAAAACAGTGATAATCAGAAGCAAGAATGACTACTTGATTTTTATGTTTTCAATTGAGTTCGATACACTGAAATGACTAATGGAATACGAGTGGTATTCACTTCGAATATTAGTGACTGCAAATGGTATATTTTTAAGTAGGTCTCGGTGTTTTTCTAGATTGTCCGATTAAGCATGAAAACCGATCTTTTAATCGTTTTAGGAAGTTAGTCATAATATAACCATTTCGGGAGAACGTTTTTGTTATTAAAATGTTGGTATTAAAACCGGTGTTATGTATTTGTTCATATCGACGTAATCTGTTTGAGTACTAACGAAACTGGAATACTAAGTACCAGCAGGAGTTTGGGCTATGTTGTTGAACCGATAAAAACTTTCCACATGATCTTGCGTCTACACAAATCTGTCATCCGTGAATCACTGGAGGCAACGACTGCATGTGCAATAATCTAGTTGGTTGCACACAAACTTTACAGCATTTGAAGTTTGAAGTGTTGAACTGAAATGTTTAATCATCCTATGTTTTACCTTTCTGTTTTTCAGTTGGTCACAGGTTGTTACAGGATGAAGAAAAATCTTCATTTGTGCTTTCTGTGTTGGTCAGTGAAAAATTGTGTTGGACAGTTCGCAGATATAAAAAATAAAGCGCATTGAACTAAATAAGTAGTAGGTTTAATGAAGCTGCTGGCTGCAGTCAATTCAGCAACGAACGCGGAAACACAGTGAAACAACATTCCGTTAGATACGCTTACTAATCTATGGGGTAAGGCATGTTGACAGTTAGAAAAAGCAATGCCGATTATCTCTCACGTACATGCTGATCGATTAGGATTTTTAAGCTCACAGTAAATTCAGCTATGACGACAGATTTGGGCAACGGTTTCCAGTGAGAAAAATTTCTTACTACGAAACAGTTTTGTTTGTTAAATAACCTATCCTTTCCATTAATCAGATTTGCCGATTGACCACTCAAACGTTCAGCTTTACTTATTGAAAGTAAATGTGTCAGTTAGTGATCCGGGATGTGAGGTATTTTGTAGGTGGGAATTAAATCTCTTTCGATGTGCCTGTAATTCATTGGAAAGTGAACTAATTCTTCCAGTCTCTTCGGGTAGGAGGTTATCCTGAGCCCCATCATTTTAGTGGCCCCTCTCTGGGCACTTCTAATAAGTATCAAATCTTTCTTAAAATAGGGATGACAGGCTTGTATGTTCGCTTCCAGGAGTGGACAGAATATGGGTGCAAGCATAGCGGGAAAAATTTCAGAACGAAATGTTCCACATCTTCTTCATAGAAGGATCAGAGTTATTTTTGTTTGTGTAGTCATCGCAGTACGGTTTGTGGACTAACTCAAACTGCCCGGGACAGTGCTCCCTAAGTCTCGTTCGCGTGCTGACACAAGTAGCTTTGCCTTGTCAAGGGAACAGGTAGTACAATTTTGATGGCGAACACGCGTGACTTTACACCTGTTGACATTGAACAAGTTATTTTCCAAGGACTATTGATGTAGGCGGTTCAAATCGTCCTGTAAACTTATACCATCCTCCAGAACTTCTAAAATTCGTCAGGATTTCGTCATCGGCGTAGAGTGTAACGTTTTCTACACTATTTCCTATTTCATAATTCTGATTATTGTTCACACGTTTCACTCACCTCAACTTATTTGTCTGACTGACCGTTGATTCAGAGTC
>LUCH01000779.1:57291-118867 GCA_013368495.1 Paragonimus heterotremus
ACATTTAAACCAACTTAATCGAACTAATCAATAGTCAGAAATACAACTCGCTCACACTTCTCGGTTCGCAAGCCTTGCGTTCTCTCTGCGTTCGGTACCGCTGGTAAAAAAACACATTTTTGGAGAATTGGGAGCTAACTGAATCAACCGGCTAATGTGGCAAAAAAATTTTCATTTATCTGCCATCGGAAGTAATCTATCGGCCGTCCAACGAATCTCATCTCTGGCGCTGTCCTCCTATCTGGTAGTGGTCTGTTCAAACTAACGGACTTTGACTTATCAGTGAGTCGTTCATATTTTACCGATATATCTCCTGTTTAATTTGCACCTCTACCCTTGGACCAATCCATAACTGTTACGACTCTTCTTTGATACTACCACGTTTTGGTTATTTTTATCATTTGACTGTTTAGGCCACTACAAGAGCAACATAGACACTTTGACTGTACTGTGTAATTCAAAAACAAGAAAAAACGAACAAAATGGGTCCTTAGATTGATGTTTGTTGAACGCCGCTGTTGGCTGGAAACTGGTCTGATAACTATCCATTCACCTTGACTTTGAATCTACGTTCAGTTAAATATTCCTTACGCTACGTGTACATTGAGACATGGGTGACATAACCACTGGGTTTCCGTAGCAAAATGAAACGATTAGTCATGTCAAATGCCTTTGGAATGTCAAAGTAAATCACATGGTCGACTGGTTGTTCGTCGACAGCCCACGTCCAAGCATCGCGAGCAACCAGCGAATTGGTAGGCATGAGTATCTCCTACGAAAGCTCTCTGGTGATGACTTGTTGGTTTTCAATTTTGGGCCGCAGAGAGTTGTCGGACAAGCCCAATCGTGTCGCACCTAATTAGTATATACGACGTGGTGTTTTCATATATATAATTAATATTGTATGAAACAGAAAGGTGGTTTGATTAATAAATCAATTCCACAAATTGGTTGGTCTTGTAAGATGTTAACAGTTGGCTTATTCACAACTGCTGCATATACCGGCATCAAGAACAAAAACGTCGAATAAGAAACGCCTCCATTTAGTTGTTATCTAGGAGTGCCGACGGCAACTCACGGTGGGCAGTAGATAAACGAAGACCACTTTACATGGCTTCAGTAATTTCCGTAATCCCCAACTTAACTTCCAGAAGTTATCACTTGACCACCAATGTGTGTGGTAATTTACGGATAGTCATACTGTAGCGAAAAAGCGCCCAATAATGCACAGTCTTCATTGTCCAACACGCTAGTTCACATGCTACGCGCGCGCTCGCGTTTATGGATCAGCATTCCAGCTCACAACACCCCCAGCTTTCCGCTCACGCGTCCTCCACACTTCGGTCTGGTTTGCTTGTGTGATCAGCACCCTCTACGCGCAAGTTTTCCACCTGCCAATCTTCGCCCGTTGGTCCGATTTTGTTGAGCGATGGCTCGTCCGGTTGCTTGTTTTGTCCGCCATCTATCCACAGTGGGATTTGACCGTATTCCACAGCCATGTTGAGATATTCCTGCGAGTGTTGGAATAATCACGCCTTCAGTCTGATCATCCATTCTATTTTGGCCGCCATGTCTCGCCCGGTGGTCAGATCCGGTCGATGACTCATCCAACTGCCCCCGTTGTCCGCCATCCGATGATTGATGGTTTGTCGACGTGCCTACCCCCCGCGTTGGGGCACTCCGTCGAGTGCTTGAATATTCGCACCTCCGGCCTGACAATCCACCACAATACAACCGTTATCTGGCTGTTCATTCACGCTTGCAATTCCTCAAAAGAAGGATAGACTCCGGAAAATTTGGTCAAAGGATTGCTTCATCTTTTTCTCTCTCCCTCTAGTTTAGTTTACCGATTCACTTGCAATTGCTGCATTGCTTGCATCGATGGAACGAAATAACGACCACGACAATGGATGACCGAAAACCGCCGAGGTGTTTAATGAAAACATTGACAGAGCAACGGTTAGTAATCCGAAATTCGTAGAGAAACACGGTGTCTCTGTTTGGCGAGTAGAACTTCGAGGCATGTCGGGTAAATCTCGTTACTTCCTTCAGAGTGATACCATGTGATCGGAAACCTGAGTCTGGTAAACGCAATCAACACTATACACAAAGCATCATCATTCATGTTGTCAATTAACTAACAACTAAAATTTAAACAGCTGATATAGTGCTATGAATTATGACAACATATCACGGTAAGGACCGGCAATATGTATTTGAACATCTCTTTGGCTGTACTCCACGTAACATGAACCAACATTTCGTGAACTTTGAAAGTATATGAATTAAGCTACGACATCCAGTATTTTGCGGACGGAAGTGCACGGAACTGCCTCAGTCCCATCTTGTTGGTCCGATTTAATTGTTTTGTCATATCTTTGGATGGGCATATTCAGAATGTCCGCGGTGTAAGGAGGAGAGCTAACAGAGTGCGTCGCATGTCACAATAATTTCGATCAATGCTAAATCATTTAACTGTCCGCTCGGTAGCACTGCGATCTTAAAACTCACAAACGTTCCTTCGAAAACAATCATAGTCGCTGATCACCTATAACAGCGAGCGGCTCATTTTAATGGCATATAAAGATGGCTGCTTTAAAGAGGTCAGGGTTGATTCAGAGTTGTTCAAGGTAACAGATGAAAAGCAGGAGGATTAGTATGAAAGAAAAGCCAATGTTTACGGGCATGATTCAGTATGTGGCAGTGAATTCCTCAAGATTGTAGAGATGGTCACTTGTGAGTGCTAGAGAAAACCGTTGTGTAAACGAGAAAAAAGCGTGACCTTTAGTTACTTTTGGTGATTCACGATCATAAGAAGTTCGTAACTTGTTGGGTTTATCCAACTAAGATTAATTTAACCCGCATGAGTGGAGCTACAAACCTTAACCAGTATAGTATAAGGTTTTTCCAAAGTCCATTTCAAGTCTCAGCAAGAAGTTACTGTACCTAATCAGGATTAGATAACACTAAATTCCTGTTATTGGGGCGAACTGATGTTTAGTCAGCCCCATGCTTGGTGAACAGAGAGCTAGTTAGTGAATGACGAATGTGGGAAACTCGGCATAAACAAAGCTGAGGTCGACAAGGGATCATTTTTGTTGGAAGAGACGGTTAATGAGTATATGCGTGCTAACCAAGGTTGTGTCCCCATGATGCAATTGTAGACTTGCAACCAGCAAGTTCATCATCAAGTCTGAACGTATTTTTGTCCCTTTTTTCAAATACAATTAAAATTTCATCGATATGGGCGATTTTGTTGATTTCTTTGAACATTGGTTCATTCTGAAATCGTACAGAGAAAATACCACCTAAGCCTATCACGCAGAACTCGATGAACATTCAAACCGGTCTCGATTTCTTTACAAAAATTCCATATGCTGCAACAGGTGAAGGTAACCTGTAACCACAGTAAACAATGACATTATCTGCCGCAGGACAGACATTACCAGCTAATCTGTGTCGGCAATTCAGTTCTAACGCCTTGTTTCTTCAAAAGTCAGAGGCAAACTGCGAATCGCAATTGCGTCTTGCCCGATGAATGGTAGCTTTGGAAGTGATAAGACTTTTTTCCAAAGTCTGATGGGTTTGGTAAGAACACTGTACATTTTGACTATAACCATCCATGAAAAGCAATCTACAGTACACTTCCATGTAGTCTAATAAAAAATGTCTACGTGTTTTCCAGTCCTTTTACAAAATTTTGTCATTTCACTAATTGGTCTGCAGATCCTACTTTTTCTGTCTTTGTAAGTACTAAATAGATCAGAAGACGACTAGTGATTTATGGCTGTTTTCCTACCCACGGTGCAATCGAAATTTTTGAATGAATGACATTGAACTTTTGAGTTTTATCTATAAGGTAACTTTTTCGTCTATAATAAGAGAGGGGATAACACATCCTTGAAACGAAATCATAGATTTTTACGTTATGTACAGCCATTGCATTTTCCTGTTCGTGAGGTTTGATGCGCTAATCCACAAGAATTAGTTGTTTTCTAAAACCCTCATCATTTTAGTTTGATTATTGTCCTAGCATACGTTTTGGAGGTTTATTACCACTATTTTTGCAGCGATGTATTTCAGGAAGTACTTTCGTTTGATGCCAGTCTAATTATGTTTCCAAAAAAATTGTCTTTTAGAACTAACGAGTCCGCAGACTGCAAGTTTTTCCTTACTAGGGTGACAACATACCACTTTCTTGTACGGTCTGCTTCGTCCTGGTTTTAAGCTACACTTTATGAGATATTTCGTAGATCAGTTCTACTGTTTTATGTCGTGATGGTGTGACAACGGACACTTACGCCGATTGGCTTGAAGGTCACGAAACACTTGAATAAAAATATGCTAAACTCCAGTGAAAAAACACATCAGACAAAATTGCTCACATTTGGATTTATGTACATACTGCATATCGTTAACCAAAAATAACTGATTTTTAACGGTACATTAATCTGACACAATGTCCAACGTTAGTCTTGCTAACTACATCTCACTTATCACTAATTTCGGAAATCTGTTCACTTGTTAGTTCCGTTGCTTAAATTAAACACGTTTGTTCAAATTAAGTTCGGTATAGGCAGTTGTGAAGTAATGGAATTTACAGGGAGACTCACATTTGGAATGACTTGGTATGACTTGAGGCTTACAGTCCTACATTTTGTAAAGTTTCGATACAGCTTTTCGAAACAACACAAAGGATGAGAAGTTGAGCAAATTTGGACGCTTACCATGCTTAGTCGTTCAATATTGGAAAGTTACAGGTTGCATATCACTAATATTTCTTCACAGGTTTTGTGAAAAAATAAACCTTTCGTCTACTTCATTTTGGACTGAATTGCTAGAGCAGCGTTTATCCCTTACTAAACTGTTTCCCTGTAGCAAAAAAATGTTCTCAAAAATGCGTGCGTTTTCGCGTGAATGTGCACCAGATGTGCTCATTCCAGCTGCGATTTCTATTGAAATTCTATTTTTCGGGATAAACAAAATAGTTACGTTGTATTTTTTCATCAGAATATTTCAGCACTACTTGGATGTAATCCACAGTTCCGCCATGATAAACAAAAAACAGACTTTATGGCAGTCTGTCGTCAGACTCTAGTATCTGGAAAAAAAACGTAATAAAAATGCCCAGTCTCATATTTATTGATGGGACTTGCAGCAGACAGAATTCTAAAGTGTGTTCTAACATAATTTCAGATTGGGATATAGCCTTGGGCACTAGATAACAAGATGTCGTGTATGCACACTACATTGTCTATGTCAGCGTTTACATAAAATTTAATTCAATACTGGATATTAAAATCAATAAAATCGATCATCAGGAGTGTTTCTGGGAAACCATAATCATTTGGGCTTGAAAACTTATTTTATTGATAAGCAAAGATGGTTTGGCCCGCTTTTTTCTCCATTGAAGCATTTAAATACTTGTTTTCTAAACGGCATAAGTAAATTGACCTCAGGTTTCAAATTAGGTGACCATAAAACAACCTCCTTTGAAAAGTAAACAACACGGAGTAAAAATTATTCTAGCACAGTTCAACTCATGGTTTGTCTCGATGTAACATCATTCGTTCAACAGGATGGCTTTGCTCCCATGATAACGTTGCATTTGTGGGTAAATCATTTTTTTCCAAGGATAGATTCGACTAGCCAAGCGGTGAAATTTTAAATGCTTTTTGACCTAGACAATCTCGTTTTTTTAAAGGAATTCGCTCCATAAATCAAACATTTGAAAAATTTTATCATAGAAAGAAATTGGTTGTTTTGTGGTTCAGCGTTGAGAATTTTGTAAACAGGCTGAATTTCAAACCCGCTAAAACAAATGAGAGGTCAAAGGGGAAATTCCGGCTAGTTTGAATACACGCGTTTCATATAGCCGAGGGTTTAATGTAGTTTTGACTGATACGACGTGGTTGCTTCCCAGTTTATTGCAACTTTGACCTTCGGGTAATTAATTTAGGTATCCATTTTCTAAAGTCGCACTAGACTAGTTGCCTTCCCGTTGGGTTTCATTATTAGTGAACATTAGTGTCGTGGCCGTGACTTGAACTTTGGTTCAATTTCTCCTGAAATGACTAGTTCACTAGTGTGCCGACGACCGCTTCTTAAAGACACCCGGAATGTCGGAACCAAACGTTTCTTCACATGAGCTTTCGAAAACTACACAGAATGCTATGTCGTCTCCGGCGAATACAAAGTAATCACCACGCTACCCCCAATCGATAACCATGTGATATCCAGTCTACAGTTGACTCGAATTCATTCAGTCCGCTTTCACTTATGATGATTGTTTTGCGTCCAACTCGAGGCAAGCGGCACAGCGGACAGCACAGACTTTTTGCAAGAAATGTATATTGAAGTTCATCTACTGTTCTTGACACTGGTAAGCAAAACTGACAAAGTCTGACAAGAGAGGAAGTCACATCTGGTGTATTGTCAAAAGGGGGCTGGCAGAAAATTTTATATGAACAGCTGATATACTGACTAGAAATTCCTAGAAAGTGTCATAAAACACGCTGTCATTTAAAACATGAGTTAGGATGCAGTGCGTAAAGTAATACCCTTATCGTTTAAGTAGGTGGAATACAAATATGCCTATGTTATTTAAGAAGTACACAAATATTAGACGTACCGTAATTGTTGAGATGCGAAGTACAGAACGATTTGGTGTGACGATACAGCGTTTAATTCATCCGGATTGGTATTCGGACGATTAAATATCCAAACAAGCTGAAGGCCACGCTGGTCATTACCAAGTCTGTCGTAAGAGGACTGTAATGTTTTTATGAATGAGTGGTTGAGTGATTGCGCTAGACAAGGGTGCGTGGGCGTCGTTCACTACTGAGTACATCCAAACTTCTGTCTGGTTCGGACACAACACACACACATCTGTTTACCCAATCGTATCCGGCTAAGTCGGGAGACAGGTGTGCGTAGGCAGTGAGTTGGGATGTAAAACGTGACCCTGATATATAAGAAAGTATGTTAAGTGGATACTAAGCTTTTAAAATGGTTGCCATCTTTAACAGATGGTCTTGGAACTCGTCTTATTTAACAGTGAAATGGGATAATTTGTTTAGTGGCAAACAAGATTGTGCGAAATAAAATGCGCTGTTGGTGTAAGTGGTGTCAGAGGAAAGAATCCATTCTTCATTGGCAGGAATGCAAAAGGTCTCGCAAAATACTCCCAATAAATTGTGACTACTTCTTGGTTCGAAACATACACAAGTTTCATTTGAACTGCGTATCTGAGGAACGAAAATTTAGTGGTCAGACCTGGAAAGAAATTTGCAAATACAGTTTGTTTACAGATAAAAACACGAAGTTGATGTAAAGTTTACATCCGAGAGTGATATGATATGATACTTAAAACTGAACCTACTACGTTGTTTGATGAACACGTTTTACAAACTGACTCTACATTTCTATCATCCCCATCTTGTTTTTACCTCACTACTCTGAGTTTCCTTGTCAAGTTTTACCCGCGAGTTGATAGTCATTGCAAACATGTGGTTCAATAACCTACCCGCTAATCCGCGATGCTGTTTGAATGCATTTGTCACTAGGTTTAACCGCAGTTTTTCACACCGTGTAAAAGCCACTGAAATGAAGTTTATTCCGGCTTATTTCCGTTGTTATGAGAATATGTCTGCACTTTCAGCTCTCATTAAAGTTAGGTGGAATTGTTCAGTGGGGCAAACCTTGTACACATTGCATGCAGAAGTGCGTTGTCGGAATGATAACCTGAACAGATTTGAGCTGCTGGTAGACAGTAAGGGGGTATTGGTTAGAAAAAATCAAAAATCCTTCAAAAATGATCACAGCTGTTGCATTTCTGCACACACCTTTTTAAAGAATCGTTTGCGAAAGAACAGTATATTCGAGTCTTTTCCTCATTAGAGCTTGTTACTAATTGCTTATAATAATTCAGTCGTGCCAGATATCAAGTCAGTGACTCAGTGGCCAACATGATTGGCGCATGAAAGCATTGCCGGATTCAAAAACACTTTGACCCCATTAAATTTTGACGTACAATCTATCAGGAATGTATCAGTTAGCTTATCACTTGTACCGTGCCATGCAAAAACGAACGCTCCCTCTGTACTGAGATTCTTTGGCTCGATAATCATCTAAACATGATGTCTTTTTCAATGCAGATCATGGGATTACGTTTCGTATTTGGTCGTTGGTCTGTATTTTAGCATGTCTCCGTCCTTTTCATCACGAAGTGCACATTCTAGGCGGGCCAATCTTACAATGTAACTGTCGTCATCAACGGTACGACACAAATAAACGTAAACCTGTTCGGTTAGGTAATTTCTAGAGATCAGGTTAGTAAAAGTGGGCTTTGAATTCTTCGTGATATCATCAGGACAGATCCTTCTGATTCACTGTCACCGATGTTAAGTAAAGCCTCGTTTAACTCGCTGTACTCACTGTAATTACGCGAACTTCTTTTAACGTCGAAAAGCACCATGGGATCTAAGCATGCACTCAGATGCTGTGCAGTTTTATTGATATGGATTGGACCAGTTCTGGTAGAACGCTGAACGGGAATAGCACTAGAACTACCATGTGTAGCTAACGGTTATAAGGTTCGATCATTATGTTGTGTACCACCAGTATTGAGTGACATTCACATCGTCAGCGCGGCTCAGCGATTCCTGAAATGTTGGTGTTCTGATGATACCCAACTTAGCTCACCTAATCAGGTACAAAGTTCTCGATTGGTGTGGTGCAATGATATCCCTGTTATTGTCTCCGTCGTAAACAGTGTTGATCACAAAATACATATTGCAGCTGGAACGGAATAATTCAATGTTTGTTACTGATAAGTGGCATCGTATTAGGAGAGTAAGCCTTCGTGGTAGTCGCGATATTGTGAACCATTTTTTGAAATTGACGGTATACTCATCGCACTTGCACGGTAACCTTTTAGTAAAACGTATTCTGTATGACGCCCACTTTTGCTTTCATTGTCAGTCAGCTGAATTTGTACAGAATCTTGTTCATTGCGAAGATGAATAGAATAGAGTTAATTCACTCTTATTTCCAGATAGTTTTGTTCTTTTGGAACACAGGTTTTACATACAAGGCAAGAGGCATGTTACATGCTGTCTCACTCAAATTAGGATGCTTTAACTGGAGGTCATAAAGTCTTTACCTTACAGAACTGCTATTTCTTAGACGTAGAGTTTAAACTGGACGTCGTAGCGAGTGTACGCGGTAGGTAGATGTGGAAATATACCACAAAGATACCATTTAGAAAAACTTTGAAAAGCAATAATTCCCGGAAAATATATATTCCATGAAGTGGCGTAAGTATTTGTGGGGTTTGATATATTAGTTTAGCGCTCCCCTTTATCAAACCCAGTGAGAATATGAGATGGTATCATCATATATATAAGTAGTGGTGAATCAAGCAGAGATGTGATTTTTTGGTAAGCCAACTCGGCAATAAGGTTAGGTCTACAAAATGTTGACAGCTGGTTTAGTCAAACCCATTGCACATACCGATATTATGAACAAAACGTCAGATGACAAACCCCTGTACCTAATTTTTATCAAAGAACGCCGATGTTAACTCATGTTATGCAGTAGACAAACCAGGGTCCACTTTACATGGCTTCACTAATTTCGGTAACCCCCATATTGCCTTCCAGAAGTTATCACGTGACCATCAATATGTGTGGTAATTTACGGTTAGTCATGCAACCGTTATCTGGCGTTCATTTGCGCTCGCAATTCCCCACGGGAAGGATAGACTCCGGAAAATACGGTCAAGGATTTGTCTTTTTTACCTCAGTTCCTTTAGGTTAGTTTACAACAACACATCATTACTGCGTCGTCCGTCTGGAAGAAACGAAATAATGACTACGACAATGGATGGCCGAAAGTCACGAGAGTGTTAACTGAAAATAATGACAACAACGGTTAGCAACCCAAAATCCGCACAGAAACACGATGTCCCTGTTTGCTGGATATGCTTTTGATACTTTCAGTAGAATCAAACCGATTTCTCTCTTTGCTGGGTTAGCAAGTGATTGCGATTCATGGTCACTAACCTTTAGTCACTCAACTTTGGTCGCAAAGCATTGTTCAAATTTGCGCTTGGATGGTACTGATGTTAATTGTTACTCCCATGAGAGCTTCGAAGTTTTTACGCAAGCCATTTCGTTTACCACTGGATTCTCAAAATTCAATCTGATCATTTCAAGTTTCCGGAAAATCTTTGTAGTTCCGAGAACAGGGCACCTACCATCTAAGAGTATTTGGTTACCGCCTTTGGTTCGAATCCAGCTGACCACCTGATTCTTCATGTAGGTTTGGATTCCCAAAGGCAAGAAGAAAAATCTCCTGGAGTGTCAACTGTTCCTCAGTTCTTATGCATGCTTAACTCACACTAAGAAAAGTACTCTGAATGAAGGCTTTCACGCTTTTGGCCATCCCGAAATACATGCCATAATTAAAAGTAGAAAACGCTTACTTGAAATTTCACACTGGATAGTCTGGAATATTCGACCATTCAGTAATTACCATGCACTCACTGACGTTTCTCACTTCTTTGGTTCAAACCTATTTAAGAATTCTTCTGTATCTTCCACCAGATTCCAACGCGACCATTTTTTTAAAAAATAAACACTTAATCGTTTTCTTCGGGTGGTATCATTTATCTGGCTACAATTCGGCAAACCTCTGTTCTCTTAGTAACTGAGTAAGCAAAAAGTCACGAAGTCGTGGAGATTCACTACATTTCTGAGAAACATCACTGTGGTTGCCAGCCTTGCGCACTGTAAGCAAATCGCGTTCCATATTCTGCGTCACTATTCCTTTTAATGCATAAATAACCTAAATTTCATATGAGAAATTTGCACCAAAAATATGGCTAACACGATTTTGGTTGACCTGTTTTAGTCACAATATGTCCGTCTGGGTTGATGTTTATAGGACCGGTCATCTGTGTTTTGTGTATCATATTTCTGTATAACTGTTCATTTCCACTTCAATCCATAAATATTTACCCACTGTCCCTACCGTGAAAGAGATCGATCGTTGTCTTGGGTGTAACATCGGATGTTGTTTGGATTGCTGAAAAACGTCTTCGTTACCACAACAAATTAGTTGTGTATTCGATTTGTCCATCTAACTAATAGGTGTGTATCAGGCCTGTCAGCCAAACTTTCTGCTTTCGGGGGAAACACCTCGCAATAGCGTTTGGTTACCAACAGTCCAATAGCTATTCAAACCGGTAAATTGCTTTGAATTCAGATTGTTTCACAACGTGTTTAATCATTCATATAAAATGTTTTGTGTGGCATTGCTGGCGAAAAACCGTTATTAGTTGTGCCCTGAGAGAAGCAATGAACTTTCTTCTGAAGGTGTGTGTCAGTGTTATTTTTTAATTGAGGGATTTACATATTTGGTAATTCGACCGATTAGTTGACCGGCTATAATAGTGGTTCGACAAAACAACTATTGATAACATCTCTTAACCGAAGGTCAGATATCTTCTTTTAAAAAGGACTGGAAGGAATACTTTAAAATTCGAACAACAACAGGTTTACACGAGATCAGTGTGAATATGTCGTGATATCCAGTGTACCGTGCATCATCTAATTAGTTCTCACGTTTATGGGCTTGGCTTTCGCTATTGTATAAAACGTGCACTACTCAAGCTAATGTCGGAAGTTGGGTTTAATATCGGCGTATCTATTGATGTATCAGCCTCATCCCACTCTGGCCGGTTGTCATCATGTGATTGATCCATCGATCAGTGTTGCCAGTTTACAGATTCCCTTAGGACGCACTGCTCTTGGCGACTGAATACAAATCTAGCAGTGTGACTCGATGGCATTGAGTATTACACATAGACTTCGAGTGTTCTTTTGTCTCTAAAGATAACATTTTTCTTTTGTACCAATATCACGTACTGATTGTGTTACAAATGAAGTAACAACCATGAGAATTAAAACTAGCGGAAATAGGGATGTTTAACGGCGTTTTGTTGTTCTGCTTACAACCGTTTGTTTTTTGCTTCTGACGTGGGAATTTACACAGATCTAATGAACTGATGTAGACGTTTGATGTATAGTGAGTTTCGGATAAGGTGAAAATGTTGATTATCGGTCAGTTAAAATGATTATCATGAGCCGTTTGTAGTTCTACATGAAAGCAGTACCTAAGTAAAAGTGCCCACACCACAAGGTTGTATTGGATTGAAGTTCAAAATGCCGTTCAAGAATCTCAACAAGTTCAAAACGCAAGTTCAATTTAAATACATGTTCAACCACCTAAAAGAACTGTCGCCCCCATGTTCTGATGAGACAGGTTGGCTCCGTACAAAATTGGTGAATATCTCCAATCAATTTTGTCGACGCCTATTCGCCAATAGTGTTATCCAAAGCAGGAACACTATCGGGCCATGAATGAACTAAGAGACACATAACGCCTCGTGTTCCTCAAATCGGATAAAGGTTCTGGTGCTTTCGTCATGACCAAGGACGAGTATTTAAAGAAAATGGACACCATTTTAGAATAAATTGTTTGTTTACGGTACTTTTTCTTGAATCAGAACTGTGATATAGATGTTCTATTTAAATTTTGTTGTGCACAGAAAACATTCGTTTCGAATTTGAGAGACTTGCTTACAAACAGATAAACGGTGTTGCTATGGATAGTCAATTGGGCCCAACGCTAGTGGACATCTTCTTAAGAATGACTGAGCTGCAAATCCCGGATTATATAGCCGAATCATATAAACGATACGTTGATGATATTTTAATTTTTCTTGATGTTACTCATTTTGAATTGCTTTTCAACTTTCTTAATAACTTATGTTAGAAACCTGTCTTTATCTCACAGAGTTGAATCGAACGATAGTTTACGTTTTATTTATGTACTAATTACTAGAGGTGCGGATGGCACGTTACAACGCTCAGTTCACTGCAAAGCGACATGGAGTGGTCAGTATCTTCAGTTTTCCCGTTTTGCATCTATTGCATACAGACGGGATTTGGTTAAGACACCGTCTCATAGAACCAGGCGTATTCGCATCTCTGATACACTGCAGATGGAACAGGAGTCGTTGAGACAAACTTCATTAACAAATGGGTACTCCGACAAATTCATTGGGGCACATAGTATGGTGAATAGGAGCACTGAGCTCATACTGACGGTTCAGAAAGAAGGATGTTTTCTATCCCTGTCACTGAAAGGTGACCATCTAACCAACAATGGAAAATGCAAGCCAAAATCTGCTCGAGTTTGAACGTATGCAGCTGCGCAGTTGTGTTTTGGTTTGAACCAACAGAAGATCAGTTCTCCGCAATCGCGAAAGTAGTTTGCCAAACTCTTCTGTCCCCCATGTTGTGTACCAGTTCACTTGCATCTGCATTGACGTTTACATAGGCAGAACAGATCGACAACTATCATAGCGAGTCACCGGACACACCCTGAAGTGGTTCGAACAACAGATGACGAACTAGCCTCAACTTGATGTACTGACGGCTCGAAATTCAACGTCATCGATTGTTGAACACCTCATGACAACAAGCTATCAAGTTGACCCATTAAACTCATTCAAGATACTGTTGCGCAATCGAAACCCGAAGCTATTAGCTTTTTGTGAAGCGATGCTCATCCGAACTTAGCAGCCGACGATATGTGTACAAAGGTGGTTGAGGCAACCTATCGGGTTGCCATAGTCATGATTATATAATACTTAGTGTGCATGTAGGCGTATCTAGTGCCTGTTTGTCCTTACGTCTTTGATGTACATAACTGGCATCTTTCATGTTTGTGACTGATAAGAATAAGGAAAATTTCGACATATCGCAATATGTCTTGTTTCTCCTATGATGAAGTGGCCAAAGGGAACACGGTGTTTTAAATGTATTGGTATAGCTAAACCTAACGAACGAAACAGGAATTTTGAACAGAGGTAACTGGAAGAATTGTCTTAGAGCCTGAATTAGGCAACACGCACGGGTTTTACGCAACAGAGTTTACAGCCAATGATAGCAAACAGCAGTAGCGTTTAGGAATCGAGGGTACAATTTAATTTTAATGAAAAGCTTTGGCACCACCAAACACGTCTTGGGTGTCAGTTCAAGACTGACGTAGCCTCAGTGGAAATGTAAATACCCCTCTCTAATTCACCTAATGAAGGTACGCCCACCGAAGCAAGTTAAATTGTGAAAACTACCCACACTGTGAGAAACAATTCAACCGGCGTTGTAGCCAGACCTGAGGCTGCTTGATTGAATTCTATTGGATAGAAAATCCGTTAAAATGCACCGCGGTAAAACGTAGGTATATTGAATGTCAGAGAAAGTAGTTCTGTCTTTTGAATTAATGCTCTTATGAACCCACATTCAGCTCAGGTTGTAACTAGTTGGTGCTAACTAAAGCTGCTTGGTTGTTAGCTAACATATAAGCTAGCCGCAACCAAAATCGGTGGTTACCCTGAAACGCGTTCTGTTTCAGGTATCTGTGGTCGTCTATGATTTATTGCCGCCTACAAAACGAGCAAGTTTGAACATTAAAAAAGGGACGTGTCAGATACTGAATTGTGTTTCATTCCAGATTCAAGGTTAGGATAACGTTTACAATTTTTGCCATAGATTTTTTCAGTCGGTAGAAAGGAATACTTCTGATTACAATGAAATCTTAGTGGCTATCCAATATATGTTTAAGCATCAGTATTCAAAGTAACTTTGACTAGTTGCTAAATCCACAGTGCTGCCGTCCAACTGCAGTGATTCGCACACTGCCAAAGGTCTTTATTGCAAGATTAAAACATGTGAAACCTTGTATTATCCAATAACACCATTATCAACTATGGTTACAACAATTACGTACAACTCAACAATGTGGACGAAGGCTGGTCTTCCTAATTTAATGTCCCGCACCTGGTTGTTCGTTAGAATTCTCTTTGAGTATGCGTCTGCTGTTTGCGTTTAGTTCTCCTACAATCACTGTATTTTTTGTTCATTCTGATGTGTTCTTATTTGTTGGTTTCTTAATACAACTGGATAAAGTGGAATTCTTTTGGATTATAGTATTTTCTGTGTTGTTTCCGTTCCTTATTTTTCCTGATTAGAGTAAATGCAGTACATTCAGCTTTACATTGAAAATTCCGGCAAGCATTGCTTTGGTCTGTTTAAGATTGTTGAATCAAACAAGATTGATAATTTATTAACTTCTTTTACGCAGTCAATCATTCCGGTTGACATCAACTAATTGAAAAGCTGTACATAGTCTAGAGGGTTTGCTCAGCGGAAAACTCAGACATCAGTCAAATCGAGGAGATGTATATGTTACGCATTATTTATCAGCTGTCAAAAAAGACTTTCCGGTAAAAATGTAATTTTTATAGGAAAGATTGTTTCAAGATTAGTGAGACGTAACAATCATTTTCTAGACAGCCTATACATTATTTGTTCGTGGACATTACATATTTTTACCCAGACTTTACTTGTCTCCATGAATCTGACAAGTCTAGCAATGTTTTCACGTTCAAACTTTCAAATAGAACTTCATAAGAACATCTTTCGCGTTACGAAGGAAACAGTTAATCCATCATTCCTGGGCTAACGTCATTCAAATCCTTTGGAGATATAGCCAGCATAAACTACTAACCTATGCCCGACCATGTCTAGTTGGCCCATCAGAATGTTATAACGCCACACAGCAATTAATTATGCGGGAATTTTACGCTTGTCTAATCAATACATCTGTCAAACTTTTAAAATGTGTTCTCTTTTACAGTCCCCTTAAAGCATCATTTAAAAAGGAGATAATCAGTCTTCTGGCAAACTCCATATTTAATAACGAATTTCATTAATGGATGCAAAAGTTAAACTTTGCGGGATAGTGGTACAATTTAATATGTTAGCATCAGATACTACAAATATGAGCGGTAAAAACAGAAAATACTTAAACCAATTAATCTAATAAAACAAGACAATTTATACACTGGTTCGTTATCACTCAAAATCACGATGGACGAAGGTTTAAGTTCGGCAGCTTTTGCATACAGATGACTAGTTTGTTACTCATGACAAACAAAGCTTTGAATGACGGCTTGTGATGACACATTAACACACAGAAGGTGTTTATCGGATCTGCTGAATGAGTGGTCTCTAACAGGTGTTTGGTATCTGAAGAAGCCAGCTTGCGCCGTTTGGTAGAGTCGTCTCAGGACACGCTGTGCCTTAGGTTCTTGGTATATTTTGGAACGTTTTCCTTCATCATAAGCTGCAGGGATTGATCATTTATGCTGATATGAACGTCAACGTAGCTGCAGGTGTACTGGTAAATACAGTGTAAAGTAGACAGCTCTGGTATCCGCATCTCAGTGTGAGGGAGTGTGAGTGATTTAGTGCTACTGAGTAAATGCAATGCAGCTACGTTGTAAGTCTGTTGGATTACCTGCGTCAGTCGTCTCGTTGACAAAGAAACACATTACCATCTCCTTTATGTGATAATTGCATGAACACAGGTTTCTTCCCAACTGATATTTCTTGTGGGTTCATTGATTTCGAATAAGGCGATGAGATGTAGATAATGTGATGTTTCCCTAAGTAACATTGTGATCACACATGGAAATATAACGAATTTTAAAAACCTACGTATTTTTGGTTTGCTGTGAAACTCAAAAATTCCAGTGGTTAACTGCTGGAGACAAAAGTATCACCGATAAATATCACGTTTGTGGGCAGTTTATCACTTGTATATAGTTGGCGCTCTGTGGAACAGATGTGGAACCAGGGAGCGTTCGTGTTTTGTGTGTGGGAAACTGTTGAAATTCAGATATTGTCCACCCAGGTGGACTTACAATGTACTGTCCGATACTGCGTTCTATTCTTCCGTCGCCTAGTGCTGACATTCAGAAACGCAAGCTTGTCTTCGTTTTCATCCGAAGAGAACCAGGTTAGATATCGGCCCGAGGAGTCCGATAAATTCAGCAGTTTTCCAACGTCTCCTTATTCTGCGCAAATACTATTGTCATCAACGTATCGTCAGTAATTCGCGATGCTATACAGTGTATTCCTGAGGCCATGCTCAACCGTAGACAGACAATTCAACCAAAATCGTTCCCAGAGAGCTACCCATCATGACTCCATCTATTTGTTTATATCTCACGTCTCGAAAATAAAATTTGATATTTTCGGTACACAATATTGGATATTGGTTTTGACGTGCAGCTTTATGTTATAGGCCATTGCAATGCCACAGACGAAGTAAAGCGTCTCCCGTAATGATGCATCCGCGAAAGGCGAATTTATGTCAAGTCAGAAAATAAACTCTTTCGAATCAGCATTATCCAGATTGTCACACATCTCAAACGTGTTTTGTCGTCAAAATGTTGAAGCCATTGTGGTTCGAACGTCCACTGGCCACTCGGCCAGTCTGTTCACGTGTAGAAATTAGACAACTAAATTTCGTGATAGTAGCTGGTGATTTGTTTGAACAGGCGATTTTGATCGCAGCTTGTCTACTCAGAGTGAATCTTACAGTTAACTCAATAAAATGATAAATGGTTCCATTTAAGTCATATGTAGCAGGTAGAATATTCCTAGTGTTCAACCGACTCACAAGTTTACGTTTGTTGCGGCGATAGTTTATTTAGTGTCGGACTATGATTCGTGTATCTTTAAAATAAGCTTATGTCTGACTGTGAAACAGTTTCGCTATTTGTTAAGTTGTGTCCCAAAGCCTTGAAATCCGTGATCCTAGTTTGTATTTGTTACACCTAAGTTCCTCTGCTAGTAAATCCAACAAACTTGTTGATGACAACCAACTTGTAATCTTACTTCAATTACGAGAGTACGGACCAGCCACGATTCATGCTCCCTAGGTTACAGTATGAGAGTCGGTCAAAACTTTCACTTGTCCACCAGACATGCATAAGCTCAACTATCCAACCACAAAAGTCCTTTACCATTCATTGACATAGTCTAATCAATGACGGTAGCTATCTACGTCAATAATAGTAAGCAGCCTTCACCAGTGTAACTTATTTCATTCGCTCTGATCTGCATAACCAAAATTTCTCCGGTGGTAGAAATATAACTATCCAGAGAGCCTCAGATTAGAAATTTAAACCGGCCGAACAGCAAGGAACTGTTACAAGGTTAATAAGACCAGGCTTCTATATTGAACACTGAGCACTACTCAGTGAGTCATACAACCGATAAATCACGAAGGATTTGAGTGGTGTAAACTGTACTCTGCTGATAGTCGATTAGATCCTTCTTACTCCAATATACCTTTCAAATCCAAACACACTGTTCAACAGGATGAAGTAATTATTTGACCTGCGACTGAATAAAAACACCTGATGTCAAATGATTGTAGAACAATTATTATGCCTTTTTGAAAGTTGTCACACGTTTGTTTCACACTTATGTAGCCCAAAGTTCAAATTCATGTCGGGGCAAATGACAGAACCTTTATTCATTCGCTCGTTGGTCCTGTTTGTGTATGACTGTTCAACTATGTCAAGTTATCTCTTTTTGTCCGTGGTAGTTGGGAGAATGTAACGCAGTTACAGCATCCACGAAGCTGAGGTTGACAATATTTGAGTCAATTATCGGCACACTCCAACTGGAAAATATCGACAGCATTCATATTTCTATTCATTGCGGCGTTTGGTTTTAAGCGTTCACACTATATTTTAGAAATTCTCAGCTCTTCGGCGAAAAAAAGATTCTTCGTAAGGACTGTTTTGTAAGTCCGGTAAAGAACCGAAGGATCATATGAGAAGAACGGCTAACTCAAGTGAGCGTATTTGTTGAGGTAGGCAAAATAAAGTATGCATAACTTTGAAGTATAATGTGACGTGTGATACCATATACTCTAAAGGAATATGGAAGTATGGGTTATGGAGTGTGGTTAGTTTTTGCAACTAAGTCATTTCCGTACCTGGTAAAGTAATCCAGCTACAATCCTAACCGTGTAAAATAGTCAGGATTTTTGTCGCAGTTGACTTTGTCTTATTATTCAGCTTGAGAGTATTGATGGAGGAATCTGTTTCTGAAGGGTGTGAAGTTATTATCTATCATCAACATGGTACATCTTGTTGATACTTAACACACTACACATTGAAAAGTGTGTGCTTATTTTGAGTAAGAAAGCCGATTGTCCTTCTGTAGATTCTTCCATTTGTCGGATTTTCTTATCGGTGGGTATTCATTTTGTTTCATACACCGTTAGATAATTGCAATACAGTCCATGCATTCTTTGCGTGACATGCATTTTTATATAAATCGCAGTGTGACTTGTAAATGTACATATTCATACAAGTCTCGACACTGTTTTCTGATATTCACCAATCTACACATGGGATTTTGAGTCTATCATCGTAGTGATATACTCATTTAGTGCTTAACATTTGAATTGCTATCTTGTTGTGAGACCAATAGTTTGTGTCTTGCATCCGCAAACTTTGGTTTGTGATGGCTGACATTCTTGTCAGGCTTCCCGTAGTTGCGGTAAGTTGTGAGTCTTGATTTTCGTATACGGGCTTGGGACATTTCGTGTCTAGTGTGCAGCTGCGAACCCCTAAAAGCCTGATAATTTAGATGTTCAAAGTAAGCCCAGGTTTTCTTGCTGGCTAGAAAGAATTTGCGAGTGTAACGCATGCTGCCGCAAAACCGACAGCGAGAATGTTCGCATTTGATAACTGAGTCTTATCTCACTGATGGTGGACACAATGTACAAATTAGCAACTGGACACCGCAGCTTACTATTCGTAATGTGTGAAGTGAGTGAATATAATGTTCTTCTCTCATTTGCAGCGGTTCGAGTATCTTAAAGCAACACCATACTCTCTAAGGCTTGTCCACTTAAAAATCCTCCCTTAAAATGGGATGTTTGTGAACATTTCTTTCGGACATAAACTGCGAATCCACTTAATTTGGTTCTAACGGTTTTTACCTGATAATTAGTAAAGATGAATAGATCACCAACTCTTGGAAAGTATAAAGCTTTAGTAAATACTTACCACAATTTATCCCCACATATGTCCTGCCGTCTACCAGTCAACGACATGGAAACTGTCCGCTGTCATTGTGCAAGTCAGTGTCTCGGACAGTATACAGATGCCTCCAACAATTACATTCGAATTGGGTTCTCTTCGGTAGCTTGAACATTTCAGGTTAACTAGACGAAATTTCCATTTCTCAGCAATCATGATTAAACAGGCTACTTTCCTGTGTAACGGATTCAAAGACGAGTCCTGCAATTTCCCATTCCTGTGAGATAATAACTTCATCTAGATACATTCACAGCGTTGTGTTAACTATGTGTACCACAAGCTGGTCGTTTTTGTTTCGCTGGAAGCAGCCCGGGTATCGTTCTACAACCGTCGAGATTTATTCCAGAATGCGTGTTCCCCAAGGTCAGCATAGTCGCGATTCAACTTCCATGAGTTATGTA
Organism: Paragonimus heterotremus; assembly: GCA_013368495.1. NCBI lineage: Eukaryota > Metazoa > Platyhelminthes > Trematoda > Plagiorchiida > Troglotrematidae > Paragonimus > Paragonimus heterotremus. The sequence goes on from LUCH01000779.1 coordinate 77,734, forward strand.
TTTTCAAATTCGTGAGAAGACCACGGTTATTACTATAATCATTACACACCCTGCCCACATATGAGACCAGACAGCAAATAAGCTGCTTTCCGCACAACACATTCGTTTAACCAAAGATTATGGGTCGTCAAAGATGCATCGTATAAAAATCTTTGAAAGACTGTAGGGACAAGTCAAGTATAGTAAATTTGCTGTTCCTCTTAACAGCGGTATGGGAACTTATACAGGTATATCAGATAGCCACTGAACCTAAGCACTTGGAACTGATAAGACCAGAAACTTCAGATGGGATTAAAACGGAACAGCCATTAGACAGTTTTACGTGCAATACTATGCACTTGTCATTCATGGTTTCTCGTATATAACTGTTTTACTTGTTCTGTTACAGACGTTACTTTGCCAACTGTTTGGATTATTTTCTAAATCCAAGAACACAAGGAAAATAAGAGAAGCTAAAAATCATGGACTGGTTCAGAACCTCTGTTGACCCCGCAGTGATTTTGTGAATTGGAAATTGTCATTATGGAGCCGTTTGTCCGAAATCACTACTGACGGTTTGTGTCGGACATTCTCATTAAAGGAACATACCACTCATTTGCGCTTTGGAGTAAACACTATCCTTACTCCATATGAGATTAATTACTCCCCCTCCAGCTGTTTTAATTGTGCTATTGCTGCCATGTGTTTAGCTGTGAATGAATGTCATCTACAGTGAACTACCTGGAACTGACTTACTTTTATTAGAATTCGGATACATGCTTGCTTGAAGTCACTGACGTTTGTCCGAGAAAATATTAACCGAACGGGAAAATGTGTTGCGGATTATTTTAGTTTTCCTGTATCTCATTTAAGTCGTGGCCAAACAACGAAATTTTTATATAATACAACGCGGGTTGTAAAGATATATCAACAACCAACACACAAAATCGATAGCGAGCAAAAATGTTTATATGACATTTGCTTGTATTAAGTAACATAACAGCTAAGTTAATGTGGGGTTCCTGTCAGTGGGAGGCTCTATAGTAGATGACTGTGGGATTGGCAGTTATGGTGAGTCGGCTGCTTTATTAGCTGAGTTAGAAAACGTAACTCCTTTGAGTTGATCATCCACCTATCTGTGCGCCACTGTTTCTGCCGGTAAAGCAGAATTTAAAGTCGAATGCTCCGCCGATTCATGTACACAACTGTAAGGGGCTGTGGTACACAGAAAGGACGGGTGCATGTGAGAACGCCCGGTACACGATAGCATTCTGTTTGGTTTAGTGAGGAAAAAAGCTAGGAGAGACGCGGAATCGGATTCTGGTTGGTGTGGGAAAGATTTCCGCCTTCTGATGAAGAGGATCACTGCTATCAAGCTCATCGTTTGTCACTGGTCCACCCAGCACTCGGTGCACCCTGTGGATTTTAACAATCCATTATCAATCAGCGTAGGGAACAGGTAGTGTCTATCCCACTGCTGAAACTAAGTTTCGCACAGCCGGTTTAACTGCGTCGGTTGGTTAGTTGGTATTTCAAACTGAACATCGTCCATATTCGGTCATAGTCCCTACATCATGATAAGTCTTTTGGCCAATCCACTTCGTAAGGAAGCACTAGACACTAGTTTCGCTCTTATTAGAGCTCGTCACTACTGCATTTGTTTGCCTGAGCCGGCATCTGCGTTTCGACCGTCGTGTTTGTGAAACTAACGTGTTAACTGTACCACCAGTAATTTCACGGAGAGGAATCCGACTTCACGCTCAAAATTCATGCACACGGTTTAAACTGCAAACAGACTTTTTACGTCGATGAGTTACGTCACCTCCCAAACTTTCAAATCAACCGCACTAGTTTGTGTGTAGATAGTGCCTCTGTGCAGACCAGACTTATCCAAGTTGAGTAGGTTTGTCTAACTGCGTGGAGACGGCTAAACAGTTTACAGTTTCAGTATCTCAGATTATCACTGTCCACTTGAACGAGAGCTGGTACTGAATATTTTCTGGCCCCATTCGTGGAAATCTTGGTAGGGCGCTCAGTGTTCAAATTTGTTATAATCATGCTACAACATAGTTCAGCGTTCTAATTTGAGGTCCTTGGATATGAACCATTTCTCTGCACACATAAGTCCTTCATGGTAAGTTGAATTTACTCATAGCTATATACTGTCTAGTACAATTTGTTATGCTGGTGAAACATGATCAAGAAGATATGGGCATGAAACGTTTACTCTTGTGTAAACCTTTAAACCTAAGTACCAAAAAGTACAACTGGGGCTATTGTTTGCCTGACTAGGTTGCCTTAATGGTACATCAGAAGTGGTTGAAATTTTGTATCTGTTGCAAGTTTGAAGGAGAACTGTGGCAGTCTTTAAGTTCTGTCTTGGAGTAGAAGCAGCACAACCTCCCTGGCCTCATAAACAAATATATTATTTAGTAAGGGAACGAAGATTTTACCACCAAATAGGGAACAAATTAGGCGAGAAAACAAAATGGCCGATATGTGCACAAAATCTTGTTTTTACAATACCCAGTTGTACACACTGTGGCAATTGCACACTGAAATTTAATTACTCGCTTATTCTGCTCAATATTTTGGGACTCACCGATCATTTGAAGCGATTAACAACTGAAACATGATTTTTCAAAGAGTTCACTTGGGGCTGTTTCTAAGCCACTCTTGATCTCTTGGCGTGACTTCGTAGATCTTTTGACGCGGAGCTTACTTCATATGGACATGTTTCTTCAGCGGATTTGAGTTAAATCGAGAATTAAATTTTCCTCACCTGCATTCCTTCCAGATGGTCAAATCTGTCACATTGGATATCGATAATGAAATCCATATCGGCAGCTAATATAGACCGTCCTCAGTAGTCTTTTCATCATGTAATTCATGAATCTTTCTTTCCGCAACCGGAAAGATGAGGTTAATCGAGAAAGCCGTTCACTGGCGAGGTTTGTTTTTTCTCGTGACTCTTTATCATCAAGTGGCAAGTACCTTGTCTTTCTAGGCCATTCTCGAACTTGAAACTTTGAGCAAGTTGTCGAGTGTTCGACTGGCTTTAATGAAGAGTTCGAATTAAAAATAACTTAGAGGAAGTGTAGTACAATACGTTTTAATATGCCAAAATCGCAGTTCGCATAACTACAGCATCTGGTAGTCTCGGCACTCAACAAATAACTCCATCTCGCCCGAGTAATTGTACGAAACCAGTACGTACCGAGGACAGAAAAAGAGTGAACGACTTCAGCTGTCAGCGACTTCCAATCCTGTAGACCATCCCAACTCTTTCAGAGTACCGATGGTTACTTAGCTAAACCTCAAAGCAAGTGTCCGGTTTTTATGCTGACTTCATCATGTTGGTTATGTGCCACTGCATGAAACTGATTCAGTTTTGACTATCGTGAAATCAACGAAGCCACATCTAGTTTGTTTTTGATTAAATTAAGTGCACGCAAACTGGCAGTTAATGTAGCAACTGGCGTCTGTGGAGTCTCACATGAATATCGATAGCCACAAAGCTATGCTTTAGCGACTACCTCATCTCGGTCCTGCGTGCCCTTGTATTTAAACGTACTGGAGTGTAACTGATTGAAAGTTCTATATGTGTAAATAATTTCATCGACAACATTTTTTTTCTTCCACAACCATTAGGTAATCTGCAAGATTTCAAATTGGACATAATTTTGCACTGCCCTAACACACCAACGAAAGTAAATAAAACCACTCTTATTGGTTTGTGTTGCATCGTCATTCATGAACATTATTTCACGCCAAACTAATCCCAGAAAACCACTGTTTTAATGGCAAACATATTTTAAGGCAAAATAAGCCGCATAGGACAATGATATTCTTTCAAGAGGAATGTTTTACGAAGGAGTCTGAATGTTATTAGTGAAAAGATATTAGTGGTAGAAATTACTGAAGAAATCAGTCATTTAAATCCAATGAAAATTTTGGTACTAATGAGTAATTTTGTGGAAATGGTGATCTAGATGATACTCAAATGTGAAAAGTCAGGGCTTTCGCTGAATTAAAACTATCAACAGAAACAATATGCTCAAACGCGGCAAGCGCTTTATCATCTACGCCACATAGCTAAGCCGGGAGCCCAGAAAATTCACATTCGGTTTCGGTTACACACCCGTCCAACAGTCTCATGTGGAGTCCACCAAATGATCCAGCCAACTGACTGTCAAGCAGGATTTGTCAAACAGTTTGAGCTATTTGAAGCCAGCCAAGGACCTTATTTTGTCCGAACAGGTCACACTGTTGTGACCGCAAAATATGCTTGTCATGAGGACCCATTCACTACTCAAACTCCCACATAGGTCATGTCAAAAATCAAACCGCAAACGAGTACACTCATTTGCACGTTAGACATGCATTCACATACATCATTGTCATTTGCCTAGGTGGAACTTCTGTTATAGCGCGTACACACTATTCCGATAGTCTCTTCTTGTTCCTTTTCTTTCTGGCGTTCATAGTTTGCCCTTTTGTTCCTGAATGTCGTCTGTGGCTTATATACTCGTGGGTAGTAAACTACTCACGACGAAAATGCCTGTCAAACAACGAGAAGCTTTTAGTAGATTTTTACGAATTTACCTTGAGAATCTTGATGATCTGTCCGCAACCAATTGGCATTGAGTTGGGGAATGTTCTTAAGGTTTGCCTACACAGCGTATAATGTACTAATGTGGCTGTCATCTGAACGTCACAAAAAGGTCCTCCTTTGAAATGCAAATGAATGGTTGGGCCGAAACAGTTAAAACAGTGATCTGTTTTCGAATAACATTTAATTTTTTTCGAAAGTTAATTTCAACACCGACTGATAATTAACTATATTCAAACGTTGTACAAGTTGGTTATTAAAACTTTAATACCGTTCTAGACGGTTTCCAATAAAGTTTGTACTGCACCTAAGTTTTTGAGTTATTTCTATTGCGTCGGCTATCCAGACACTGGTCAGCTTAATAAACACGTGCAAGTTTATGTGGATCGGTCGTTATACTACCTGGAAAACATGAAATGTTGCATGCAGAAATGTTTCTCTAAATATTGTTCAACGTCAAAATTTACCTAAACTTGAAAACGACTATTCCACTTCGATACAAATCTTGAGGATGAGTATACAAAATTTTCGCGTAGTATTTTCGACAACTGAAAACCACCGTTTTTTAGAAATGTATTGTGTATCGTATCATCTATTCCTTCAATAACTGATTTTATTTGATCGCCGGTGCATGAGTTGAGAAGAAGGTTTCCAGCAACACTTTCAGAAAGTGTTGACGTAGATAACTTTCAGTAAAATTTTGTGATTCATTCAAAGCTTGAAAACTTTCAATTTCCCTCATCTTATTCCAGAGGCAAGTAACTAATCCTCTTCTGAACACTTAGGCGGCTAACGATATCATTTAGCGTTGCACTGGTAACCACACGATTACAATCCATGTTATCAAAATTGCGAGAAGGAAATCCTTCGGAGTACGAACATTTCTTTTATTCTAGTCAACTGTTTACAAAATGTTTGTGTGTTTTGTATATGACAACAAAACCATATATGACTGGGCATCGCCTGAGGAAGTGTACAGTGGGATAGGTAATTTCAATTCCACAACGGTCGGCTTGTTCTGACAACCGACAGCCGGTGTGTGACAGTTGGTAAACACCGCTTTAAAAGACAACAACAACTTGAGGTTTTGGCTGTACGATAAGAACAGGAACGGGATGATGGAGTCAAACAATTTCTGTTAATCAATAAACGCACGAATAAAAGGCGGATCGCAAGTTTATTTAGTTACTGATGAGTAGTAGGGGATGTTGATTTTCATATAGATTGAAAATCACCCACAATTGATCACAGCTCTCGCCTTCCCATAGACTTCCCAGTCGGCCCCTTTCGAAAAGAAGCACTAGACTCGAGTTTCGCTCTCTTTAAAGTTCGTCCGTAGTACATATCATCGCCACTGTTGGAACATGAATCACGGATACGCTGTTCATGACGCAACCGTGTTTACCACTGCGCCATTCACCTTACATTAGGCACGACTGGAAAGTTTATGGGAATGCGACAGCTGCGATCACTTGTGAGTGATGTTCAATCTATATGAAAATTTATTTATATTCAGTTCTTAGACATTTTTTGATAAGCCTCGACGTTTCATTGCACGTGACATGAGTGTTGCTAAAATGAGTATGTGAAAGCTTTGAACCACATAATTAGAAAGTCAATAGTCATGGCTACTTTGCAACTCAACACTTATCGCCAGCCTTCAAATAACTACCCCCTAGACTTTCGAACACATAGAAATGTAGTTTACTTCATTTTGCAATAACTCCCGTCTAACAGTCTTGAGTAGTAAGTAAGAAAGACTTTGCGTAGATTCATTACGTCCGAAGAATAGCGGCCAGAGATCAATGAGCTGATGTAACAGCAGGGCGGCCTTTATTGATTAGTCATCACAATTTTGTGTACATACAACCTGTACTCACTTAAACGCTAGCCGAATTATTTCGTTGATCATGGTTATATCATTCATTTCTTTGAATCAGTAGAATAGGTGGACGTCACTGCTTACCGATTAGTTACATATTCAACGCTTCCATAGACTCAACACGATTTTGTTTAACTTGATAAGCTTGCGAACAAAACTTGGAAGATGTCTGATTGACTGAACTATAGAATGCAGACTGACTGGTTGAATCAATGTACATGTGATGAGTGTTACGATGACACATATGTTTATTTGACGTATAGTGAAGTGGTTCCAGCTCATTCATCAGATACTATCTGATCAAGCAAAAGAGTTAATTTTTGAGAATCACATCACGGGTGATTTTCACTAAAGGCACTTGCTGCAGCCAAGTTCATTAACGACGCTATCCATCCAAAGCGACCAAATATTTTAGGCTAACCGTGCTACAAGTGGTCACTAAAACTCTCCGTTAGGATCTGTTGCATCATCTACCAAAGGACTTCGGCTGAACCACCTTGTTGACCCGAAATATTGTGACAATTAGCATTCTCCAGTACACTTTCCGTGCCTGCCTGGCACCGGAAACTAACTTTCTCAATTTTGTTTATTAGTGCATGAGCAGTCAAGTCGAGTCAAAGTGGCTGATTCATCTAGACATTCCAAAAGGAAAGTCTTAAATGCCCCAACCGTCACTTGCTGTGTAACGATAACATAACTGTGAGTTCTCATAGCGCAAGTGATAATGGAATCGCAGGAGTGGGACTGTAATGAAGAGGCAACGAGCTAATGAAAGTACCAGTATTGCTGTCAACACACTTTTTGAAGACTTCTAAAAGAATGAATAAGCGTTACACTAATATTTCAAGTTTTGAAAATGTAAATGACGCGAGTGATTTCGGAGCCATTTTGAAGGTTACACCTGGATATGAGTTGGCAGGAAATAGTGTATGGATTTTGCTGCAGCACCGGGAGAAGATCATTGGTTTATCTCCTCCAAGAGTTTGGAGATCCTGTTGAACGGCGTTTACCTCTAACATGGGTAAGATGTATGTATGGGGTTCCGTCACACCCCACCCGGATTCGGTGAAACGTGTAAAAGTGTACCGAATGGGAATGTGGAGGATAGGGGTAATTCAAACGCGTAAAGTGAGAGTGAGTTTTCTGATCTGAGGGTTCAGTTCATGACGTATCAGATCCAGACACTGGAATGCTAATCACTAGAGTAATTAACTCCAAATATTGCTTCATGACGTGTCAATAATTAGCGTGAACAAAACACCGTTAAACTGTAAGGTGGGCATAAACACGTTGTGATCACACGACGTTTCGTCCGAACCAAACAAATTAGTTTGCAAACTGAACATCATCCCTAATTGATCGCAGCTGGCGGATTCTCACAGATTTTCCAGTTGGCACTGGACTTGAGTTTTGCTCTCATTAGAGCTCGTTAAGTTTAAAATTAACCAAATCCCCGACTACTCATCAGTAATCTGAAATATCGCTTAGCAGGCTTAATAAGATCACGGAGTTCGACCTGTTTAGGAAGTCCTAATCGCGAGGTTATCGACTGGAGTTAACAGACACTATGTTTCCTATCGAGACGATCGGGCAACCTGATCATTACTCACAAGCGAAAGTGGTTGCGCGTTCGCATATGATAATTCGGTCGTGCCCAATATGAGGTCAATGGCACAGTGGTAAACACGATCGCCTCATAAACAGCGTGGCCGGAGATCTGGTCCCGGTCGTGACAAGGATATACACTACTGACGAGCTCTAATCAGGGCGAAACTCGAGTCTGGTGCTTCTTTTCGAAAGGGGCCGACTGGAAAGTCTATGGGAATGCGACAGCTACGATCGATTGTGGGTGATGTTCAACTTGAAATTAACCAAATCCCCGACTACTCATCAGAAGTTATATTGCAACAATGTTTAGCTATGGACAATATCAGACGTGCTGCGCCTAGGGGAAAGTCATCGCCCTACTTGAAATCTGCAGTAATGTGTTTCACTTGCATATTAGCTGAGATAGCTCCTTCAGATTAAACCAAACTCAATTTGCCCTTGAGAGGCCACAACAATGCAGAAACGTCCACATTTTGTTCCACTGGTTAGTTAACAATTTAGCTCAGCAATCAAGTGCACTTGGCGTACATAAACTTTGTACAATTGACAAGTACACGGTTCACATAATTCACTTCATCACAAGGTCACTAGGACACAAAGTGATGATTGTACGTTTATATACCTGGTGTTTTTAACGTTAGGTAGACAAGGCTGGCAACACTATCTATAGCGTTGAACTTGAAAAGTGATATGACTGATTGGATAGCTATCCTAGCAAGTGTGATCTAATTCAGTGCTTTCAATTGTGTATAGTAGTGGGCGTACTCGGAAAAACACTTTTAGGGATTCGATTTATCTATACAGTTCTCCATAGTTCAGCATGTTTTATGGGATAGTTGAACCGGCATAACACTATTGGCTTCTAACTTCATGAACCCTATATAGAACACTCAGTCTTTAGCTGCCTTGTCACAGCCAATGTGGAAATGGAATCGTCCTTCTTACTACTGACACTGCAAATCCTGCGTTCGACGACTACGTTCTGCTCGGTCTACTCGCCATAAGTTTAAAGGTCTTTGTTGGACTTGTAAGTGAGTATCAGTTTTCCAATTTATGAGTTTAAATCAAGAAGGAATAAAATACAGATCGATAAATATTAGGATAATTTCATGCCAGATCATCATACGCATGAATCCTGAGTAATGATGTTGAAGTTGACAGGTAACAAATGATCGGCAATTAATGGGGTGAATAGGAATGGCAAATTGAGATCAAACTACCCTATAAATACGTATTTTTTGGATTGAACAATCTAAAAAAGCGATTTTTTTGACACCTAAAACATTATCCGCTGTAGCGGTACAATATGAGAAAAATGTGAGTGAATATTAGGTCAGTACTTGATAATACTCCGGTAAAGCCTCTCCTATAGACTTACGTCAACATGCAAAAAGAAAAGCTGGCCAGCGGTGAAAACAAACGTGCTAGCACAAACTCAGTCCGTCGAATTAATTATGATATCCAAGTTGATTGTTTACTCTACATGTCATCACCATCATCAATTGTTTCCTTCTCAATGTTTTGAAAAAGCATTCAGCAAAAGAGTGTTCTTAATGTAGAGCAGAAATGAGCAAACGACAGGGACTAATTCGTAAAGAGTATTTATTGGTCATCGTGATGTCCCCATCGTGTAAGGAAACAGGTGAAATCTCGGCAGCAGGGAGATAGCGAAGATGAGATATCTTCCAGGAAATATTCATTGATTTGTACGAACTTATCAGCAGTCCGTTAAATTTATTCTCTAATGACGTCAACAACTTGGAAAGCAGATTGAATAGATGGAGCTTTTCATAGTCAATACCGGATCTGGATGTTTTTAACGAATTTGTTGTAACACTCAATAGTTTGTTTAAAGGGGATACGGGAAGCTAACGCCTACGAAATGTTGAAAGTTACGTATATGCAAAGCTGCTGTTGATTTTCCGGTGATGAATAGGTAAACGTACATAAAGTAATGATCAGTATTGAAGAGAACTCATTTATTCGATTGTAGAAGTCTCCTAGGTAGCTTATTAAGGTCTTAAATTTTGATCACATTTGATGAAATTCAGAATGTGGGCAATTCTTGTTGTCAATATTTTGCAGGTGAACAACCCTGTCCGCCGTATCCACGAGGGATTATCGTTGATTTTAAAGCATCGCCGGCTAACTATAACTCAGCCTGAGATATAACAAGAGCTAGTGCAAAATTGTTAGCAGTCAGCTCAAAATGTTTTATTGATCATTCTTCAAAATTGCCATGCTCGTTAATTTCACACAAAGTTCATTGTCATTGGCCTGACGATGGAGTACAAAAACAGGACCAGGTAATTACTTGGTTGTTCTAATTATTTTCAGAGTCGAATGAAAGGAACTTATAATTAACATAATTATATATTCGAAGCAAATAAAAGCTCGGTTTAACCCAGGTGGTTTAGATGCCCTCAGGTCCTCAAATTGATTAAGTTTGTCGTTTGGCTTTTAGTGCGTTGAGGCGGTTGAATCTATAATTGCACCAAAACTGGTGCAAAATTCTACAGTCATTTCGCTACTTCTTAAATATTCAGTTCACACACAAAATTGCTGTGAGCAGACCACCCCACATTGATAAATTTGAAGACATAAAATCTCAAAAAATGTTTCATTTTTCGTTTAGTTCATTCGAAGCAGCCTTGATTAAACTATTCTGGATGATTAGTAGAAACAGCTTCCCTTAAACGACCGTTCATTTTTAATCTAAAAAGCTCAAAATCAGCCATCTTTATTGTCAACTCAATGATGTGTACTGTTTCCGGTTTGTGATAATCCATTAAATCTTATTAAGCATCGGTTCAACAATTCATGCACATTTTCGAGGATAGTATGTTACAGTATACTAATAACTTTAAATATTCCAGATGGACTGTTAAATGTATAATCTAAAGCTTTAAAACGGTCAAAATCGCTAAATACTTGCAGTTTAAATTGAGATCTACTGAATTCCAAGTCCTTCCGAATATTGCTTAATTTGTATATTAAAAATACTACTGATCACTGATGCAATAAAAATTGGCTGTAATTTTTTCCCGTGAATTGCAGTCACTTTTTGCTTAAAGGCCTATAAATAATTACAGCTCACTTTTGGTCGTTTATAGGGAAACAAACATTTACTATCTCACTGGTGAAGTTGAACCAAAACATTCTCATAGGTTCACTTCATATGTGCCATTACTTAATAGATGGGAATTGTTACCGCAATGACATTTAGGTTTTTTTGCACTCTTTACTTCTAAAGCTATCTATCGGAGTCCTCAACAAAGCATTGGAGCTCATATGCGTAGATATCCTTGAGTGTTTATAGGGTTTTGCGCTAATGGAGTAAGGGCGTATTGTTTCACAATTTTTCACTTGATAAGTTGGATGGGACTGAACCTTATGATTAAGTGGTAGCTCACAAAGTTCCAACCATCTCGGGTGACTGTACTTGAGAGCGCTGCAATCGAATTACCATTAATAAACGAACAGAGGTCACGTCGTCATATGTCGTCAATTTGCTATCCGTTTATAAGGACTAGCCAAATCCCTCGCTCAGGTAGTGTGAGTGAGACTGATTTAGATAAGAAAGGTTTGCGTCTAGTGATATTCATCAATCAGTACACAATATATGCAGTAGATTACTATCATTGCCGCTAAGCCGTGCGTATTGGGTGTAGATGGTGAGAACTTTAATTAAATATCGAATCGCACATTTGCTCACAACATGTTTCGTTTCTAACAGTGCGCACGTCACGATTGTCGATTCCTTCTTTAACTAATGACTTCTCACACGTTTTAAAATACGGCCTGTTTTCAGTACTGTACCTCAACATATTCTCTATGACATATACAATGTGGATCCTGAAACAGTAGACATGGAATACCTACTAAACACTTATTCCAAAATCAGCTGAAAAATGATACAAAACTAACATTACTGATTAAACGTTGTTTTAGTAAGTAGCGTTTTTTGAAAGTGAAAAGAACCAGTGAGTTTACAAAGTGAACCTAAGTTCAAATTTCAGACTTCCAGGCTCATAACGTTGCCTTATAACTCAGTATATAGAGGCATTGTTGCCTTTAAGCATGCTATCCACATGCAATTGTAGCTCATAAGGTTTTAAACTAGGTCCGCTTTAAATCAGCAATTATGCCGCGCTAATTACAAATAGTAAATGCACCCGATTGCTTAACGATAAGGTAGGGGGGGGCTGGAATCGGTAGCTCAGCTTACTAATGAAAATGCTAATTACTACCTTAAAAGGAAGTAATGTGAAAACCTTATTTTCTAACGCAAACCACTAATATGGAAATTAAACAACTTCAATAACAACAACAGAAAATCGATGACGGCGTTTCATGAACAAACAAGCGACACAAAACAATGTCATCAATTTATCCCGTTCTAATGTAAACCTAACATTTCTCACGAAAATTTCTTAATTCGCATTTATATACCGTTATAACATAACAATTATTGTCAACAATATCCTCAAGTAAATATCAACACATCGGAAAGAGTTTCGGCAGAGAATGTAACTGCTTTGGTTCTCCTATTCCTCGCCGTCCGGAAACGAATCACATTATAAAGTCCTAGCAACTGCAACTGCGTTCGGCGGATCGTAAAATAGGTGTATTTTTGTCCAAACCATTAAGAAACCCGTGTTCTGTGAACATTTGTTTTATTGCCTCTGTTTTTTACTGTTTCCCTGTCATAATAGCTAAACATCTAATAGAAGACTGTCATGTTTTCCTTCCGTTGAACAAACAGCTGTCTGTTTCAGGCGTAACTTCATTTGCTGTACAAGTTCACTGTTAATTGCGATTAATTTGACAGTTACACATTCAGTCCCGCTTCGTCACATAGTTATCACAATGTATTTGCTCATTGCCTATCCCTTAACAACATCAGACAAACCTTCAAACTTCTATTTTTAGCACTTCCGTTCGAAGAACATCAGCCAACTCATACAAAACGATGAAGGGGGGGTGCATGATCAGTAGGTAGCCTAATAACTACTTCATCGCTTTTGTTTTTCTCAAACGTTGCTAACCGATGATTTGTCAACTTTGTTGTTCTTGTTGTTTTTGCATATTTCGAATAATCACTACGTTCACTGACTGAATATTCAATCGGGTACAGTGCACAAGAAGGTTTGATGTTTTCCGTTAATTACACACTTCGGCATTAAACTGTCTCGTTTTCCAAAAGAATGTATGAAAGCAAATTAAATGCACGTCCAAGTTAATAGAACGATGCATGTGAGGAAAATAGTTTATGATCATTCAACGATTATAGCTGAAAAATCTGACCTCGTAAACAGCAGCAATAAGTAGATATACTTTTAAAGTAAAGAGTTGTGTAGTTTTTGGTGTATCTTTACTGGAATTGTAACGCACGATTGTATCTAACATGTGTATATGAATTGAATTTGAATTGCATAACAAAACTTGTTGTCATATTATTAATGTCATTCCTGTGCTCGTTTGTGTAAATTGTATGAATGATTTACTGAGTCGTTGGCTCGTGCTTTGTCGTGTTGTTTCCTTTTCACAAGACTACTGCTAGAATCCATACTTCAGAAAAACTCTGTTCAATGATGTCTCCACATTGACTCAAAGTTGGTCCACGGATATAACGGGTAACTAATCAAAAGCAGCCGGCTTTTGTACTACAATGTTTGTACACAAGTAAAACTACTCTTGACTGTTCGTTTCTATGGTCATTACAATTGAAACGTCTGATAGAAAGATGTTTCTATCCATCCTATTTATCTGTGTATCTGATTGTTGACCAAGATCTGATTAAATGTTCTTAAAACAATGAACAACCTTTAGACAATATTTTTTCAGTTGCGCTTATTTTGAAACCAACAGCAATAATACTTCAGTAATACAATAATGATAATATTCTTACGCGTGTAACACACTTAAACAGACGTAAGTTGGCCTTAAAACCTGATTGCTTTCTGTCGTTTCGTTATACCCATCACCTCCATGACTTGTATAAACATGTAATTATTGTTTAAGAAAACACGGAATTATTCGATTTATTTGTCTTATGCTTCGATATGTGTTTCATCATTAGTGAGTTCTTTGGAAGTGAAACAGTGACTATACACGTTCAGCGATATTGTGCAATAGTTAACTCAAATACTTCTTTGGTGGTTTAACATGGTTGTACGTTCCGTTTGTGGTGGTGTTACTTTTACAACTAAAAACGATTACGTTAATATTAACGACAAAAGAGGTTCGCAACAATTCTGCAATGGTGTATTAGTCCAGGACTTAAGAAGGTTTACCATTCCGTTCAAAAATAAGCCGTCTGATGTTGCATTTTAGATAACCCCTCTCTAAAGCATCTCGTTGAGTTCTTTTGCTAACCCGCCGTTGCAGTTGGCCGTGAACACTGTTGCTGAGCAGCGAGAGTTGTGTAGTTCTGAGCTTAGGTTATCACATTTGTTGAAACATTTCATTGCAAATAAGTTTAATCACATTAGTCATGTGTTAATAATGATTACACCACGAGTCATTTAACCTGGCAGATAAATGACCAAGAAACAAACCAAGACCAAAATGATTGTCCCTAGACAGGTACGAGTTATGTAGTGCATATGTCTATACTCGAATGAATCCAATAAGCAAAGCAAAGGCGAGCTTACCGAATCAGTTACTAATAACTAGAACATATGTAACCGTGCAATAAATGAAAAACCAGGAAATTTGTTGTTATTTTATAAAATGTCTGCATGTGAATCTATTTGATGTGGCCAGGTTTAGTATCTTTTAACACGAAAGCTATTAACCTGTGCAATATTCACGGTTGCTAACCATTGCCCCACATAGACTACCACTGAAACCACTTTCCTCGGAAAGGAAACTTTGTACCCCAGAGTTGTTTCTGTTAGAGTCAGACAGTAGTGCATATTCTTGTTGCTGCTGAGATTTGGACTTCACTGGGGTAATTATTTCTGCACTATCCAGATAGCTGTATATTAGGCGCAAACGATAAATCACATCTGAGTGCGTAGTCGCAGTCGCATCTAAATGACGCTGAGATTACTAGAGCATCTCTGGTGGAGGCACACAAACTATAACTAGTCTTGGAACCTCTCATTCAAGTTTGACTAAATTAACTAATCAGCCTCTCTAAGAAATGTACTGACTTCTGAAACGTTTACCTTAAAGCAAAAGTCGCGATGAAATACAAGTGTTATTCCGTTTATTTTACTCAAATCTCCGATAAAATATCACTAACATATATCATTCACGCATAAATAACTAACAGCAGAGCAGCATTGCACTCCACAAGCAGTGACTTGAATTTATTTGGCAAATAGGAGTTTCAGAACGATTTATGGACGGTGTTTACTAATGTCTATAGTTGACTAAAAACATCGAATTCCAGACAGCTTACTAAGCATATATAGATTGTAAATTATTGTTCTCCTAGCGATCCGCGAAGTTATTTGGAGAAATGGTTTGCAAACCCACGAAAATTAGGTTTTTCTATGAAAGATACTGGGTTCTAGCCTGCTTGTATGATTTTACTTGTAGCCTTTGTTTACTCTGATTGTCTGTTATTCATCTGACATTCTCTTTGAGGAAACAGCTCTTGAAGAACAATAGGAATATCAGTACACAAAGGTGTAAGCCGGATCGCGGAGGTAATAACTCCGATATTGTTGAACAGATTTGGATGAAAAAAAGCAGAAAGAATCAAAATTCCAAAAGAATGTTTTATTAGGCCGAAGAGTTATCGGCTATTTAAACTTTTATAGTTAAAACGTTCAATGGGGTAGACACATTGCGAGCGAATTCCGTGAGTCAGATTATCGTCTGCAGTGATTACTGTTAAATTCAACGTTCGGAAAATTGGCCCTTGTACAAAACCAACCTAGGTTTATAAAAGTCTCTCCATGAACAGTCTACAGTGAACAGTTAAAAGTTCATCCCTATAGTTTAGTACACAGCTCTGACGGATGTAAATCCCTGACTAGAATTTGGCAACTAGTACATAAATTGCTATATTCAATTACCTACACAATTCAGAAGTATTCCATATTTTTGCAAAGGATTAAAGTTGGTATTCCGACCATTCAGCTCACGTCAATCATGTCACCTATATGCTTACTTGGCTAACGTACTCAATCTTCAAAACTGTGGTTCAGTTGATTAGGGAATTTAGGATCTTCTGACCTGTCTAAATTGAACAAATCAATAAGTTAGGTTTAATTCCGGTCAACAGCCGTACCAAAATCTTGGACTAGTTTTACTTAATCAATAAGTTGAACTGATGAATTCTGTTTTTTTGTAGACGTTCATCATTAGTGCATACTTGAGTGAAAGAAATGTTCCTATTAACCATTTACAATGCCAAGGTAGCATTAGAAAACCTGGTTAAAAAGCAAACACTTCATTCCAAACTAAGTAAAGCTCTACGGAGTAAGTTCATGTTTATTTACGGTTAGTAGATACTCCTTCTCAAACACAGCACGTAGGTTTTGATTGGGTTCCTGCAGCAGTTTCCACACGTTTCAAAAGCCACGGGTTTAAATCAGTTGCTTAGCTTATACAACTTGCGATCACTTTTTTTGGTCTGTTCGGCGTGTAGGGTCTCGTTCTTCCCCCTGTACGAAAGAGCTATGCAGTGTGAGTGGAATGAAACTACTGTGAAAGCTTTTGGTGGGAGGTTTCGCAAAGCCAGGGTGGTGTACACGGTTTGACCCATCTTTAAAGGTATTGATCGTAACAAACAAGCTGATTACAGTTCGATTGTATTGTTGTGGGTAGCTTCGGAGTTAATGAGTACCTTGATAAAGGACTAGTTATGCAGAAATCCTGTTTGATTTTATTGAGGAACATCCATTTTCTCCAACAGTGGCTTATTTTTAGGACATCTCTGAAAAACAATTTGTAATTTTGACTTATCTTTTCGTGCCATAATGCACTAAACTTAATCTTGGCACACATTTCTCCATCGTTTCTGATTGGTCCATCCCATTTTTAGTGCATCAGTTAAGGTGGGATTATCCAAGACCGTTCAACGACTATATACGCACAAATGCAGGTCTGTTATGTTGCCTTTGGTTTGAGATTAAACACGCTCTCGGCTGAAGGTCAAGGTCTTTCATGTCCTTCCTGGGTTCTGGGTATCGTTACGGTATGTGTTACATGTTCGTGATTCGTAAATTCATGCACCAGCCACTTCTCATTATCGTTCACCTATGGGTCATAATCGATCTGTACGGCTCCCAGAAGCTGAGGTAAAGTTAGAAGAGGCCTTCTGTGTCACCAAATTATTGGCTATCTAGAGAGTAAACTAGACTTCTGTAAGAGTTTCCACCAAGCAGACCATTTAAGACTCTACGCGAAATTTGTTAACCGTGCCATAGAAAATCCATCATTCTTGTGGCTCACCGATTACCTCCAAGCTCGTCACTTTATTGTTTACCTAAACGGAACTTTGAAAGATCAGTATTTTGCGTTTAGCTGTAAGCCACGAAGTTCCCTACTAGAACTTCCGGTCTTTACTCCGTTTGTCCTCAAAATGCCACAGTTTTTCACTTCCTGCTTACTATGGTATGCTGATAACACTAATTGAGGTGTGCAGTATAAAGCAATTTGAAAGAGCCGGCAATATGAAACGAGTGTCGTATGAAACTATGAGCTAAAATCATTGGGCGACATCTACTTGTCTGACACTCTCCCCCTCTTTTCGACCATAATACTGACTGACGTTACCCTTCAATATTAGTGTGAATCAAACTGCATATTGTTGGTTTTCTTGTAATTAGTTAGCGCGCATCATTATGAACTTTTTTTCACCCCAGTGCACGCTTGAGTAATTGAGGCGGGTTACCGAAGAGATTTCAAGCCTTTTTTGCGGATCCCATCGAAGCCTGTCTTGAGCATGTTGACAATTACACATTTTCGAACACATTAGACATTTAACAAGTTTACTGCAACACTTTTGACAGGTCTTAAGAACTGTGAACCTCACCAACTTACGTCCCCTGTGCAACCCGAGGTAACCCCTATTTGATGACAGAACGGATGGATATGTTCAAGGGACAAACCTGCCAATATTGCATGAGGCTGTGAATATTAACCTGCTTCTCACTAAAATCCATCAGGACAGAAAATAATTGAAGTCTCTTTTGACTCTGAAGTTTGAGACTGACGATTTCGATGCACACCGTGTACTCTTCTCAGAGCTTTCGTATTTGAAGTTTAAACGTTTCCATCTCTGTTGATAGTGTGAAGAATGCTAACGCAAATGTAATCGCCAAACTAACCACCGATGATTTCGCATGTATCCTTGCATATGCTACCCAGCATAATTGCTTTTTACCCATGCTGATGGAAGCACACCGGAGCGTACTTTGTGTGTATCACACTGTTTTGGCTAAAGTGGTCTTTTTCTAGTGTGGGTTGCAGTGCATCGTCGATGATCAGCTGCATGCTGTGGTGACGGATTTCGTTACATATTATTATGTAGTCCAGCGCTGACTATGTTTACCAAATACAACACAGGTATCTAGAAGACGTTTGGTTTCCAGCAAGTCATATAAACATCGATATGCTCGGCAGAGTTAGTACCGATCGATATGAGTCTTGTTATGAAATCGACTCATCCTCAGTTTAACATAACGTTCGGGTTGATAACAAAAGCTTGCACAAACCTGATTATCTTATTTTCGAAAACAACTGTAGTTTAACGGAAGCAATCGGAACGTTCGGTAAGTGAAATTACTCTGAACTATTCTTGAAGGGGTAGATTTAAAGAGGTGCTTTTATATATTTCAGTGCATCGGTAGTCCACAAAATAAGAAACCAACACTCTGACTCCAACCTGCAACGGAATTGATGATAACGTGCAACTATTTTGAAAAATGATGTCGAACCAAAAATTATGACGTCTACTAAGAGTTTACCATACTCCAACATATTCCGTTCTCATATAATAAAAAATATGATTTATTACTTAGGGGTAAGTACCATAAGACAATACTCCACACGGAATCCAGATTATCATAACAAATAGCCAACTGGCTGGTAACACGGGTGTGGATTAGTTGAGAAAGCATCAGTTGCCGTGTCAAATCGGTAGTATCTGCAGACGAGTATTTGTATTCAGAAAAGAATGGACAGCAGTAGTTGACGTGATTTTACTTACGAGAGATTCCTTGAATATATTTGGCTCTCACTGTCTCCACCTTGCATTCACGCGTAAGTACACTCGCTTTGGCTATAGAAGTGATTCTTCGTCAGGTCATCAACAAAGGACTTACTATAATGTATCACGGTTTAAATTAGGTAATATTCTTCAACAGTCCTCAAAGATCAATATGAGCAGTAGCCGGAAATCTTATCCAACGATAAGCAGTTGATTTCATTTCGAGAAAACCTGAATAGAAACCACACATACTAGAATGGGTTTTATGTGTCGACAAAATACATACTAAACAAAAGCTCAGGATAAATTTGGCTTCAGCTTTGATATCAACTGTAAGTTTTTATTCTTGAGACACTTTCTTAAAGTACGTTTCGGAATATCATGAGCGATTGTTATTTAGGAGCATCTGAACAAGACCAAAACATCGCAGCTGTTAAAGGCTGGGTAATGCGAATCAAGCTTTATTCAGGATGGAATATGAATTGTTTTCCCTAAATTTTGTACCTTCTTCTTCTTATGAGCCGACATATTTCAATGACAGAGACTTTGTTGATGATCACTGAGAACAGCTTTCTGGTCACGCCTATTGATACTAACATTTAGTAGGTGTGGAAGCATTGTAATCGACCAGATTTTGTAAGTCGGAGCTGAATTTGAGTTTGAACTCGTTGGGGAATCCACTGTTTATTGAGTGGCCACAAGTTGAAATAATTTTGACCAACAACGAACACACGCTTACTGACTTTAGTCGAGAGTTAACTAGTGATGATTAAAAATTAGATATTCAATGCGTACGAAATATTTTGAAGGGCCGTTCTGAACGTGCTATTATAGTTTGCATCAGACAGATAATCTTGTACGTATACTCAGTTGACGCTCCTGCAATCGTCACTTGAAGAAGGGTTGCTATGCCCTTTGTTTCTGGCTTTGCTTGCCATATCTACAGATAATTTGTAAGTAAATCTTGTCAAAAACGATATCTCATGTGTAAAACGTACCGTCGGCAGTTTACTATTTTGCTACAAATCCATAATGTAAAGTCGATCCAAACTTGTGATTGTACGTCGAAATTATTTGTGGGCTATCAATCTATCAGAGTACCCTTGATTAAGGTTAGAATGGAAATATTCATGGAAATAACGAGCACGTAAGCAATTTCATGAAAAAAACACGTCGGAATTCGATTCATTGGTTTGGCAGTTAAGTTTGGCATTGAGTTCTTAGCCGAATTCCAGAAGAGTAACTTTTATAAAGTGTTCACCGAGTACAGTTCGGTTTTTGTCGAATGAGTGCAATAGACCACACCACATTGGGAATTTTAAGCTGCATGAAAACATTGCGATCAAACTTTCATGGACAGACTATCCCAAAACCAAGCATTCAGGGAAGGAAATTAACGACACAATCGCAGACGAAACGCTGAACAGAAACAGTCACTTATGGCAGAAATCATACAGTTCTGATAATTCTGCCTGCAACGTTCAAATGAACTAGTACTAGTAGGCCAGAGGCTCACCCGACCTGCCGTATCACTGAGGTGTAACTACAACTAGAATCAATCCCTCGATTGGGATTGGTTCACGCAAACGGGCAACCCGGCTATTTTATATGTATTCTAATGGCTAATAATCTATAATGAACCATACTAAGCTTATTCCAGGATCAGATTATTAATTTACACGGGAGAGTACAATGATCCACACATTGAATTCCGAAGGACTTGAAGCAAAGAATGAGGTAAGACAAGTGTGCGTCAAACGGTTTGAAACTCATTTTGTTAGGCAATATTTCTGAACTGGGAGCCTGAAAAACAGCCGGTAATAACTTGGATCGACTATATCTGGTGACGATAGCAATCAGTTCGTATGCCTCCAGACAGCTATTATACAGGATGCATCAACCGTTATACCGTTGAAAAATAAGACATTGTATCTAGGCTCCCGAGAATTATCCCATTTTCAACATCAGTAGATTTGCATTTAATACCGGCTTGAATCACGAGGTACTCTGTGTAATTGCAGCCACTGGGGTCACAGGACGTTTCGGGAAATACTTTCGACTTGTGTTTTTCTTATGTCATTGCTCCCCATTTGTTTAAACGTCCAGGACACATTTTAGTCAACCAGCTGTTGTGGATTACTATTGAACTCAACCTTTGGGCTATCAGCATTTTTGTGTTGAAGACGGTTTTTGTTTCTATGTCAAAAGGAATAAGAAATTAATATTGAACACAACAATGTAGACTCAGAATTTTGAGAGCCAATTAAATGTTCAGGAGGAATATGGTTACATCGTTTCCTCCTTCTTTATCAAAACATAGAGATTAAACCTAAATTTAATCTTCTAAACGTTTTGTAATAGAATGACTAAAACAAAGTTGGGCGAAAATTTCAAGTTCATTTTAGTCATTCTAGACACTAGTTGATTTGGCCAAGTAGACTTTACTCTTTCAAAGTACGATGTTCGGTTGCATAACTCCTCCTTAAAAAACGGCAGAGTTTTTAATTAAAACAACCTGGCCTGACAGCTCAGGTTGATAAAGCATTTTATGGGTTGACGCCATGGGTCTGACTCTAGACAAAGTTTGGATTAATCGCAAATAGTTTGCTTCATAAATGACAGAATTTTCCTACTGCTCACCAGTAACACTTTAAGTATAATCTATTTTCAAATTCACCCCTTCAATTTAGCGACAATAAAACAATCATTTTTACGGATAGATTTGAAAGTATCGTTCACTAGCTTCTGTGCCACTGTTTTAGTTTCAGTAAGCTGGTCAGCTTTTTATAGAGGTCAGTTGATAGATAGGTATTTCAAATTAGGCGGTACTTCAAACATGATTTTAAGTCCAAGGGTGGGCGATGCTTCGTTTTACAAAGATTGTTCAGCGTTTATATGAATAAAATGGGAGAAAAAACAAGATTGTTAAAATGAAGTACATTCGGGAATAAATACTTTTATGTATTTTAAAAAATTATTCTTCCAAAGATTTCACAATGATCCAGTTAACAATCGTCTTTGTCAAGAGAGTTTTCTAATGTCAAATTAACTGACGTGCAATTTTGCCTTGAATGTCCACGGAAAGCACAGTTCATCTCAAAGTATTGCGTTGTAGAAAGGTTTCTAAATGTGTCTACATTGAAGTGTAATATGTGGTTATCCGGCCCCGTCTCTGGCTTTGCAAGTTCGTAAATGCAAAGACTACATATAGAGAAATAAATAAAAATGAACTTTGAATAATTTTCCTTGTACTGAACGAAACCTAAAACACTGGTAAGCAAAAATTGGACAGATACGAACATCTATAACCTGTTGGAGTGAGTTGTTTCTCTGTTATGGATATTGTGGCCAAAGTTTTAAAGCTGTTAATTGTCTTAGCCTTGACGACAAGTACACGTAGTACGCCACACTGCAGACAAACCCTGTTCGAAATGAACCTCCTTCCATGCCATTTGATATTAAAGTTTCAGGGGGTGATATTTTAAGTTATGAGTTTCGCTCAGTGATAATATGGCTGTTCATAGGTTACCCAGTAAGCGAACGGATTTGTGGATGGAAATAACACAATCCGTTAGGTGTCCCAAACGCATTGCGATTGGACTTAATATAGACAGTATGAGAACCACTTGAGAATGATGCAGGTTCTATGGACAAAACATAATCAGGTGATAAATCTTGGCGGACAGTCTATAAATTCATTCCTTCTAACTCCCACCCACTTACATCTTATACTTTGGCAACAAATCTAAATTGGAACGCTGGCGTCTGAGTCTTTAAAGACAGAAAAGTTGAGACATACCAAACTTAAAAACAACGAGATGAAAATATCGATTTTCACAGACGCTACTGTCATTACGCCCACACTCCTACGCCCGTTGTTACACCAAAACAAACAGATAAGGAAGAACGAAAACAAACCCTCAAGCTAATCTTTCTTTAGAAAAAATAGTTGAATCCGGGATCGATAATGGCAACACGTACAACAATTCCTTGAGGTATGAGATGAGTAGAAGCTGGCGAAATTGCTGTTTAATGTTTCATGATGTTGGGCTGTCGCTATGGTATTCGTAGGTTGGCTGACGCGAATGATATTAAACAAGTGTGATTCAGTGACTAAAAGTTCATGTACTATGCAAGGCCAGACTAGCCTAACACTGTCTTTACTATGAGTCTGCCCTGTGGGTAGAGGTAAACTTGAAATTATATTTTATTGTGATATTTCACTAATGGTTTTCTGTTACACTCAATAACTTTCGACAACTTAGTATTCGGATAACTGATCAGTAGTTGAAGATTTGGTTTATTTCAAGTTGAACATCACCCACAATTGATCGTGGCTTTCGCATTGTCACAGACTTTCCAGTCGGCCCCTTTCGAACAGCAGAACCACTGGACTCAAGTTTCACTCTCATTAGAGCTCATCAGTAGTGCACTGAACTTTCGTTTATGATAATTCGGTCGTGCCTAATGTGAGGTCAATGGCACAGTGGTAAACACAGTTACCTCATAAACAGTGTGGCCGGAGTTGTGGTCCCGGTCGTGGCAAGGATATACAGTACTGACGAGCTCTAATCAAAGCGAAACTCGAGTCTAGTGCTTCTGCTGTTCGAAATAGGTCGACTGGAAAATCTATGGGAACGCGACAACTGTGATCGATAGTGAGTGATGTTCAACTTGGAACTTTGTTCCTAGTCAAGTAAGAACGAGATGCATACTGTAAGAAATTAGATTTGCTGTTTCATCATTCTCAAAATGCTGGCTAAATCTCAAATGATCTCGAGGCACCGTGTAAACAGATATGTCGGGTATATAGATTGATTGTTCACTGGAACTCTATGTCTGAATTCTGTATTTTCCGGACACATCAAATCCAGTAAGTTTGTGGAGGGTACTAGTAGTTCTTCGAAGATCAGATTTTGGGTCAGTCTATTCAAATGGTGTTTCCTACAGTAAAATCATTTGGTCGGATTAATTTAGTTTTCCTCCTTAACGTGTGCTTTATCTTCTGCTTGTCTTACCCAACTAACAGTTCATGGCCGTGATAATCTTAACACTGCTGCATATTATCAGATGGTAGTCACATGCACATTGCGATGCAAAAATCCGTGCAATTAAACCAGCATTCATACTTCAGTCGACTGACTTAAACAGGTTCACAACCCAGTAGCATTGACCTGTTAGTTGATGAACAGTGATATCTCCTGATACGAATCTATATACCACATGTAAAGCAATAAAATGAAATCCATTATCCAGGTTAGTTTGAATTATTTTGCACCATGTCTTAGATCTAGTAGGTACTTTATCAGAATGTACCATAAGGACTACCGTTTGGTTATGAAGCTTTGCAAAAGTAACAGTGCAGCTCGTTTGGGATGATTATCATATGGTCATCGTTTGTCCGGTCTGTGATATAATTTCTTCACAGATTCAAACTCCCACTGGTGTAATAATCAGGCAGACAAAACAAATGACAAAATGTTCCACTACGAATCAAAAGATGACTTTCTTGTGGCGTTATAAAACGGAACAGTTAGGTTTATTACCAGAAGATGAGAGAAGGTTTCACGCACCAAATTAGAATTCTGCTTATGTTGTTGAATGACGTATCTTAAACCCTACCCGCAATTGACCGCAGCTTTTAAATTCACGTAAATTTTTCAGCCGGCTTCTCTCAGAAAGGACGGCTATATTGAATGTTGCTGGGGATCGTCGGTGGCACCTAGCCTCATCCTTTTAGTGAGTTCGGTATTCTTGAGATGGGTTTAGTTCTGACACTATTTCACATTCTTTGACACAAAAAATTATTAAACCAAGGTGATAGCGAAATAATATTATTATCAAGCGACCACCTACAGGGTGTGCGGCTTCTTAATAGTCCGGACTATTAAATCGTTTCGAGCACTTCATCACGTGAAAACTCAGCAATTGCACAGTCACCTCCTAAATTGTGACTGAGGTCAGGTGGAAGTGTGGATGTAGAATAGGATAATGACTATGATGAAAGTGATTGGGATCAGAGAAAAAACGTTCTAGGGTTGAACATTTCCGGAAGTTAAAGGATAAAAACACAACCCGTTTCAAAATCTGTTGTAAAAATACAGGACAAAATACCTGGAAAGAAATGCAGTCAAACGGGAAGTACGTAGATGTTCACAAAACGAAGAATGAGGTAAACCGTCATTGTGATGACCTTCAGTAGTGGAACAAAAACGCTTAACTAGAAGAGGGGACGTCAAGTTGAGGCTTGTTAAAGAAACTGAATAGTCTATAGATATCTCTTACAGGGGCTGCTTTCTACCTAGTCTTATAGAACCTTTGAAAACCTGCCTATATTACATTTTCTTAAAAGCAACAATGATTAACCGATGCATCAGCACGTGGTAAGTGCTGATGTTTGAGAAATGAACTAGCTGGCCAGTTTAGAGAGACGGCATCTCCTTAAATGTAGAACACAGAAGATCACGTCACCCACACTGTATTTGAGACGGTTGTTTAAATGCGCTGCTGAAGTCAACTTAAAGCGGAAATAAAAATGCGATTAGAAAGGACGCTTGAATGTTATAAAATGCAAACTTGGAACGGTTTGGAGTAATCCGTCACCACGCCCTAAGAGATGGTCAAGTATTCCACCGATTGTATAACAGAACGCATCATTCTATTTTGCAGGGAAGCCGATTAGCTTACACCTGCTGTTCGACAATGAATAGTAAATCTTAAAAAAGAAAGTGAAGTGGTGAGCAGGCTGATGCATTTATTTGCATGTTTTCCCATAGTGGGCTGTACTGGGGACACGACGAGCAGGTTGTCCAAAACGCTAAGAATACTTCGCCATATCTGTTCAGGACTTGGAGAAAGAAAATTGATAACTAGCATAACTATCGCTTTCTTGGCAGACACGGATGACACAATTAACCCGACTGATGTTTTGAAGGTGATGGGTCAGTTTAAGTGATTGTGGTCCGATTACGTGTATAATAACAGTTTGTTCATACCTTTAGTTTCCTGTGACAAGTGCTCAATCTTCTTTGTGTACTGCTGATCAATCACAAGTTTTAGGTGGTCCATCAAACTTAAATCTAAAATTTGTACCATCAGCCTAGACGGATACTCCCTACTTAATGCGTAGGCCTGCCAAGATGTGCAAATATGTTTACACGTAAAGATGCATGTCTGTTTAGAAATACTACTGACGGGATCCTATCTCCAGATACACTTTATTGAGTTGTGCTTAGAATTATTTTTTCCGTGGCCATACAGTGTCTGTTTCCTGATATTATACACCGTCATTTCTTCATATATAAACAAAATAGGCTGAACAGTGTAAAAGTTATGGCTATTTCAGATTTGTAGCTAAATACTCGGGAAGTTTATAAAATGTTTTCTAAAACAACGAACTGCAACCTTTACCTCAGTTTGCACTCCAGTGTTAACGGAAAGTAGGCAACATTTAAACGAACAGTATCAAGGGCAACGTTTCCGGCTGGCCGAAAAATATGGTAGTCCACCAGTACCAGTCTTAAAAGGTGTTAATCACGATGCAGGAGTTTATAAGAAGTCCGTGATGCATATGAGTCGAGAAGATATTGTCCGTCTACTTTCCCTGTACTTCCTGTACTTCCCTGTACACGTCTAAATTTTAAAATTTCAATTTGCGAATCATGTAACATGATTATTTATAAATATTTATTGAGAAGTAATCTAATGCGATTGATACACACTAAATTTTGTTTACAGTTGATCACAGCTTTCGCGTTTTTATGGACTCTTTGGCTCAAACCTTTCGAGAGGAAACAGCGCACTCAAGATTCGTTCTCATTAACATTTAATGAGTTCTGTGAGTTTAGCTTGAAGAGATGTCCCAAACATTGGACGACTGACCAGAGTTAATGAAACACTTACCGTCTCGTCTCGATAGGATCGGACAATATGAACATTGCTCGCATGCGAATCAGACTGAACGTTGGCAAGTGATAATTCGGTCGTGTTTGGTGTAAGGTCAATGGGGGCAGTGATCAACAAGATTGTTTCATGAGAGCCTGACCATAGTCTAAATCCAGGCCATAGCATGAGTGTGCACTAATGATGAGCACTAACAAAAGCAAAATCTGAGTCTGTAATACTTATCTTCGAAGTAAGCTGGCTGAAAAGTCTAAAGGGATACGAAGAATGCGGTTGATATTGTGATGTCCGATTTACTTAGTTATTGTGTTACTGCCCGTTTAATTCTATGAATGGTTTCAACAATAATCAAGAATAGGTAACCGTTCCGCCTGATTCACTCCAAATTGAAAGAGTTGTTGCACGCAAAAATCCAGAGTGGGGTAAAAACTTCTTTTAGGTACGTCATAATCGGGGATATCGGAAATGTTATACTAGACACTCTCAGACTGTCACGTCTGTGCTGTCAGCCACAAATGACTGAATTACGGTCAGCATGTTCGACCTTTCTGAAAAGGAACACGTTCACTTCAAATCATCACCCCGTAATCTTAAATTCTTAGGTCAGATTTATTTGAGCTGTTGCATAGTATTTAAGTATGTCAATAATCGGTCAGGACATTCGACAGGTGTAGTCTGAATACCGTTTACACATTATTGCAATCAGATAGTCAGACTGAATTCAGGCAAAAGCTACAGCCAGCAGCTTTTGAAATATGTCCTATACTCGAGTTGGCTAATGAATTAACTGCGATCTTGACAAAGGATTGCGTTCAAGCTTAGTATATCTTCCCGACAAAGGTTTGGCGAATTGCCATATCTGTTACTAACCAATTACTCCAACCACAGTTGTTTATTACTTGTAAGTAGTCAATACTTTAAACCAGTTGGCTTAAAAGTGGCTATCATTATGGGTTATTGTAAAGTTTTAGAAGACAGAAGAAAGGTACATCTCAGAATGGCCCACCAGAATCAATTTTGAGGCTTACGACTTGCTATTATATCAAATTTATAAATATGAACCATTCTTCTCTCTCTTGTGCCACGGGGTTTTGAAATAAATTAAGCAGGTCGATTCCATCAACTGACACAAAATCGCCAGCAGTTTTCCCCAAGTTTTTTTTATCCCGCTTACGGAACAACATTCTGAACATCACTCCACTAACAGTAATGAACGTTTTTCTGATGTGGTAACATTTTATATCAGTTCGGACGTAGGACTCAGAATCAGACTCTACAGAACGGTATAACTGACTCACATAAATGGTAGAAGGTTACAGAATTAGCTGAAACTAGTACTTACTGTTGTACAAAGAAGCACAGTACTAAAATTATGTACACAATGCACATGAGTTATTGTGTATCGTCTTTGCATACAATTATTTTTGACTTACAACAGGACGTATATTCTGTTTTATTTAATAATTGCAAGGCCAATTAAAAGAGTTGCCAGATATGTCAGACCGCAGAGCGCATATTTCCAGGTCATTTTGCTGTAAGTTATTAAGCACATACTATACAGGAGTTTGTTGATTTGGCAAAAAGGGAGGATTTATTAAACACAAGGAAATTGTTGTCCAGACTTCTAATAAAACGAAATCCGATTCTTGAAAGCAGTCTAAAATGAAGCTCAAAGCTACTTGTGGTCCAACGTACGCGAATATCAAGGAGTGTCAGCTACAGCCAAGAAAGTACACAGGAACTGTGTCAAGTATGCACCAAAAATATAGGCTCTCTAGCTGTGATAATTGTGACTTCTGCTCATTTTTCGGTGGCTTGACAGTAGACGGTTTTTAAGTAACGGTTTGCTTTATGACATTGGGTGTACTGCGGTTTAGTGGTTAAGGCATGGCACGTTTCCAAGCTATCCACTTCAGTCATACCTATACAGATCCACTTACAATTATAGATAATCATATTAGTGCTGTCCCGGTAAGTTTCATCTCTTATCACTTACCCTCCAGTTTATCTTGTCTTTTGCTTAACCTCAAAGTACGAGTTAATATAAATGTCTTCAGAGTCTACGTGGTGAAGCAAACTGACCATCAGGACGGTCTTGCACGGATATCAGATTTGTAGAATATCGATGTTTGCTATCTTTTAAAAAACGGAATTCAGGACATTAGTCAATATATTGAACTGACAGCATCAGCACTATCTGCATGATGCTAACGTTACCATTCGGGTGACTCCATGACAACCATAGGTCTTCAGGCTGGATTGGGTAGACTTCTGAACACAGCATCCTCAGCCACACGGTTAGGTTGGATTTAAACTATCATCAGACCCCTTGCTGTCCGTTTGCCGGAGTCTATTAAGGGTTGCTATAGGTGCCGAATTTCGTCTGCCTATGAGGTGACGTTGCCGTTAAGAATGACGTTTACTTATATCTGGCTGTTCTCCACAGGTCAGCACACAGCTGTACTACAAGCATTTTGACTGAAGATAGGAACGCTCTGGTCAGCTGTATTGTTGTGGCCGAGTCTCGTTTAGATAACAGGTTTGCGCCGAAATCGCATCTCTTGGATAATAGCGAGCAGCTGTTGCAACTGCCCTTGGAACATAGGCTATTTTTGGCCAGTGCTAGTTTTGGAGATCGTGTGCTTTATTGTTATTTTTGGCGGCCTCCATCTTCGAATCCCGGCTAGTTTTGGAGTGATTAGAAAGACCAGATGACCGTAGGTGGCGTAGATCTACTCAGAAGTGTATTTCTTATTAGGGTACGTGTATGGATTTAGAACGTGCAATGTTTCACTACGTGTTGATGATGAGGAATGTCATTTTAACCTGAAGTCATTCAGTAACGGTTTCCGTATTCGAAAGAATGTCAAGGGTGATTGCAGAAACCGTAGGAAGGTTAACTGAACCCAAGTTGCTATTAAACTTCTGGCTATTAAACTTCGTCGACTCACTACAGCTCGAGGACAGACCGTAGAGCAAAATATTCAGAGTTACTTCTTAGAAGAAGATGTACTGAACAATCTGTCATTTTCTTCCAAGTACGTACCACGTGCGAACAACTGCTGTTATTCACAGTCATACGTTCCACTTAGTCGACCGATCTGCGCATTTTAAATGACTTAAATTCAAGGACGTACCAAACACGTATGTGAATACACCGTTGCCACTCTGCTCTCATAAGTTAGTTTACTTCTACGGTAAACCGTCACTCATTTTCAGCACAAAAGGTGGAGTATATCAACGCAATTTACTTTCAGTATCTTTGCCTAATTTTGTCACAGACGAAAGAATGGAGGACTGTATGTTGCAGTAAAAAGATGCCGGTGTGGGTCTCTGACCCGCTGGAAGACCAACTGCCTCTGATTAGTTTGACAATCAAACGCTGTTTGACAATTTTTCAAGCAGTACTAACGATGCCAGACGCAATTTCCCGCCATGTCAGATAAACTTGAACGCGTTTTGCAGCTACCAAGTGCAAAGTGCTTCTGTAACACTGCTGCGGATAAGTGGATTCAGTAGTAAGTGATGACTTTAGGGATGTTTCCGACTTGTTTGTAAAACTGAGAAGCTGCGTCAACCGCGGCAAAGGCGTCGGGAATAAAATTTGACCTCATATTTTAGGCTAGGGTGGTATTCGCTAATCTAGAACACTGTGTTGACTGAGGGGCATCTAGCCGATGCTTAAAAGTCAAGTAAGTATGACGACTGTGAGAGCTACATTACGAGTTCTTTTGTTCGACCCCTACGTTTATTCAAACTTAGATGGCTAGGCCTTGTAATAATGATGTCGTTTAGTCGTCTGCCAAACCGAGCATTCTGTGTCGATGCTGCGACCGACTGGCGTAAGGTACCAGATTGATGGATAACGACTTTACCTCACTTTCTGATCAGTCGATTTCGAGGCCACTAAATTCGCTCAACCAGACCTTTCTGAAACGCTATTGTCCTAGCACACAGTCTTGTGAATCAGATGCAAATGAACTTCTTGAATAGCACCACTAAACAGAAGGGGTGGTCATCCACATGCCACAGGTCAAATCTGTCTCTGAGACGGAAAGCTGCTACAGATCAAGAAGTTATAAATGTGTCACTTATCCTCACGGAAGTTCTTCATAACCAGATTGCTCAATACACAACGATCGTATTGTTGTCGGCCTAACCAGTGATCACGAATAGCTTGAGTGATGTCGATATAAACCAGCATTATTTAACAGTCGAAGGTGACTTGAATGAAAAACGTTTTGTACACTGTCAAACTGATTGCTGTTTAGAAAGTATGAACAAACAAGTTTGATGTACGTAAACGGGCTTATTCTTCTCTGTATTCTATCACAGAACAGATCAAGTAATACTAGACAATAGCTTACCTGAGTATTACAAGGATAAGCCTGATGTCACAGGACTTACTGATTATCTACTGAAATTTCGTAATAATTTTAAGCTCAGTGATTCATCTGTTGAATGTTAACGTGCCATTGACACTTGGTTACACACTCGAAACTTTGCCTTTTGTTTATTCTGTGCCCGAAAACTCACATCCGGTCAAGTATAGTGCAGTGCTGATAACATTGACGGTTAACTTATCAAAGGTGTGGTAGTGACACCGCGCTAGACGTTTAACATCGCTAAACTACCGTCTACCTCTCCCATACAGACCGTCCACATGTAATTTCATATCTCCTCATTCTGTCTGCACTCAGCACCTGCCCAAAGTAAAAAACTGCTTACCTATACGCGTAAGCATGGCCGAGAAATACAGTTTTAAGCTAATTTGGCCTGTTTCCCAAATCTGCATCAACAACATAAGTAGTGAATGTGGTGCTTGAGTTACCTTCCAAGCTATCGGGGTGGCTGCATGCTTTTCACCTATGCTCAACTCAGTGGTATACCATCAGCATGAGCTGAGTTCCCAAGTTTGTCACCGCCATCTGTTCCTGTTAGGAACGTACAGCAGAGAACTACAAAATGCTATCATGACACTTTGTTCATCGCCTTATCTGGGTGAGCTACTTAAATTGGAATGGTTTCCGATAGATTGATAATGTGTCGAAACAAACGACTCCACATACCGTCAACCCTTAAATTCTTTGACCAAACAGACTTTTGCCTAATCAAACTAACGACTGTATTAGCCACTGGTTAGGGTTGTAGATTCGAATCAACTATTTGACATGTAAAGAGCAAGCTTTTGATCTTCGGACGCGTCCCTCTTGGATCGTAAAAGCAGAGTAGGTCGTAGCAGCGTCACCACTGCATGAGATCAAGTGCATGCTTGCTACTTGCATTTAGAACATCAAGCCGAGTATTCCGAAAGCTTAGTTATCAGAATAATTTCAGCGGAATAAAAGTACATTCAGTCTTTTACGTGTTAGTCGCTAACCGTTATGTTTAGCACGCTCCACCACGCTTTTAGCGTGCCTGCTAGACCTGTAAGTAAGATTTTTTCTACTCGTTTTCCTCTGGCCTTGTGTTCATTCGTCAGCCTTCTAAAGGTGAAACTGTGAAGCATTTTTGGTTCTTTGTGGAGTCCAACATTAGTTATTATCATTCTCGCCAGTCCTCAATTAACTACTCATGGCCAACTGACCTCTTAACATTACTCTTCTTGTCTCCTACTCGTCACGTCATCGGGTAGTATGGTCTTGAGTCTTCAATAGACTGGCCCAGATTACAGCGCTCGCATAATTTGCCATTGTTTTCATGCCTGTTTGTCTAACCTCGAATGCATTAATTTCGCAATGGTAACAGATGCTATGAGGACGAAGTGTTTGCACACAAGATATTTTATGGTATGCCGTAGGCTCGTTTTTAGATTATCAATCTGTCTGTAAACCGTCCAACGAAGATTCGAATGTACAGAAACACCCTCAGCTAACTCCAGTCTGTAAATTTCCTACTTGTCTTATGTATCCTTTAGCTGGCTCCCTACAAGCAAAATTTAGGAGATAGTTTGCAACGTAAATGCAGTTTCCTTTCAGTTTGCATGAACCATCAAACTGGGAGGATGTGTTTCAGCCCTTTGCAATTACTATGACAAACAATGGTTTGACGCGTTGATCTTCTTAAGTTGCTTTAAACTGCCAACAAACCTTGCACGTGAGATTGGAAGAGTACCGGCTGCCAAATCGGCTCACTTAATAGACAACAACATGGCACACAGGTGTCCATTTAGTCACCTATCGGTACACACGGTAGCCGATGTTAATTGTCCTGGGAAAAATCACCAAGTCAGTGGCAGGTTTATGTTCACGATCAGTGGTTTCTATGAACCCTCTCAATTTAGGGAATGACTATCTACACTTGGTTGGTTAATGGAAAAAATCGGTTTTTATCGTCGGAAGTTCACTACTGATATGTCATTACGAAATGCATATACTGAAGACTTCTTTGCTTCCTAACTGCTTTTTATCTCTTACCTAATTTTGCATAAAAACTACGTCCTTTCCTATGAAATGTGAACCTGAGATCCGTTTTTTTATTCCAAACAAACACCTGAACTCGTTAGGCACCGCTTATTAATTCGTGAAATGTAATCTTTCATTCTTGATCAAGATATCACCTTATATCGGGTATGGTTTGCAATAACACGTTTCAACTTTAGGCCGATTACCTAATAGTTGCCCATAGTTTACTCATATTTGATCTTAGCTTTAGTTTGTAGAAGGATTTCTAGCTAGTCCCTTTAAAAAAACGGGTAAGCACAAGTTTTGCATCAGTTACAGTTCATCAGGAGTGCATATCTTGGCCGCGGCTTACGTTTGAATCCGACCACACTTTCGTGAGACAATCATATAGACCACTGTACTGCTCACATTCTACCAGCAGACCCAAAAGTCATATCAGGCGCTAAGCTGATATGGCTTGTGTGTAATGCTCAGTGCATCTCATCTCCTCAAACAGAAACCCTGTGAGTGACATACATTTTCATCGTGATCTAACACATGCGAAACTTGAGTCGAGTGATTGTTTTCCAGTCTTTCTGAAAAGTCGGTTAACACGCAAAAGCTGTGACCAAATATGTGCGGTGTGCAAATTTTATAATGCATGGGAAAACACACTTGTCCCAAGTTAAACCATAAGACGTACATAGAGGCGCGTGTATGGCTCAATGTGTTTTTCTATCCCTGGTTATTGGGTGTACATAAGCTCACACAGTTTACTTTCCAAGACATGTGGGAAGCGTTTATTGGTTGCAGCCGAATTGTGTTACCAGGCTTTCAGTTTTTTAACGTAATAAAAACTAGAGGGCGATTGTTTTCTTGCTTTGACCACCCGTCTAACCTCTGTTGCAGTGTTGACCAGGAATGCTCAAAAGATCATGCGTTAAGTAAACGATCTCGGATACGGAACAACACTTGCGTCCACCGCATCAAAGATCCAATTGTTTTCACTTTTCGAACAAACGGTACAGCATAATTTACCTGAGTTTGATCGAAATTTGCGGTCAGATGGGATACACCTAAATGTACACACAGGGGCGACTAAACACCGGGCTCCTTTGGCCGAGCAAATTGAAATTACCTTCTCACGTTTAACAGAGGACCGAATGTTGTCGAACCGCGTAACTTGTTTGTTACAAAACGCGGCTACAAGTCTTGCTGACCATCTCGGGCGTACAACAAATAATTCTAAGTGAGCTACGCCTATTTTACCTGGCAATTTTCAATTACAAAAATTGTAGAAAAGCCACATGACAACAACATACATGTTGCTGAATGCTCACTTAACGTGGCCCCACATAAACGATTTTTCAATTGCTCATTCGTAACATATTTAGTTTCTACCTCTGTGGATTGAAATAGCGATTATGATATTAGGGGTAAAACTTTGTCCGTCGCAATCAACTTTGAAAGACGTTTCTTCTTAACAGTTTTGACATGTGTATTGTGTTAAATTGCAATCATCCCACTTATTAAGTCGGCATTGTCAATTCCACAGAGAACGGGGGATGGAAGAATGCTCAGCACACACGCATCATGAGCAGTTCCGTCTTCTACTGGTCTGATCAAATGAAATCAGAGGAATCAGAAATTAACATTCGAAAATGTGGGCACACTTGTAAGCTAACAATTGTGTTGCAAAACATTTTACGTTTAGTGAGATGGGGGTATTCAAAGATGATACTAATCTTTCTCGTTTTTACAATAAGTCCATTTTATATAACCGGTTAGCGAGTCGAAGAGCCCGGTTGGAGGTAGATATGTTGCCCTTTAGAATCGAAATCGCTTAGAAGGTAGTACTGATGCCCTCTATATACATTACCCCTTCTCCTAATACGCACCTCCTTGACTATACATAAGTGAGGTTGCTATTGTTCGGAGATAACTGATTGCGAACTGTTCACATTTACCTGTTTCCCGTTTACCACTATGGTAAACAATCTGTAAAACTTGATCACACAAGTGGATATGCTCATAACATTTGTGATCAGATTGTTCTAGCATTGTGTCAGGCAAGGTCAGCCTGATTTATGGACGAGACTCAGTACATTCTATTGAAATATTTTTGCCTGAACTGTCAGATACGATCAGCAGCTGTTTGATATTTATCCCAAATATGAATTAAAGGGGCAGTTGTTCTCTTGTTTCAGTCTGCTGAATATTAGGTACTTCATTAGGTCACATTTTATTGTAGTCATTCGTGCTACCGTTCTACATACTTCATATCCACTACGTTTTAGGTCTAGATTAGTTTCCTAACGCCTGTGACCTCATCCACGTTTTGTGACGTTGTGTCTATGTCTTGGTAATTACATTTTTCCGCTTTAAGTTTCCATCACTAATTTAATACGAAGGATTGTAAGCTACTTTCTAAGTCCACTTTGTAACCGTACTGGTTGTCAAAACACCAATGAACTAATTTCGTGTCAAATTTTTACAACGTGTAAGTGAATGATCTGCAAAACCTCATCCGGTTTTCATTGTCCTCTTCACCTCGGCCTTTCAGGATCTATAACCACATTTTTCACCCAGGCCTGTTTCAAATCCATATATGCACCTATCTATGCACGTAGCTTTTCTGTTGTTATTTCACACCATTTCTATTACTCCGTACAATTTACAAAATAGTTGCCGTAAAACTGAGCTAATAGCCAATAACTGTTTAACACCTGGCTATAAAAAGGTTGAGTACTTACCTGCTGAAGCGCGTCAAGTTATGTTTCGGCTTGACTTAAGCTGAACAGAATTAAACAGCACGTGGTATGGATTCATACATAATATTTGGATTTCTTATGGTGATGTTGAATAAATTTTCTTTATCATTCATGTTTCCGGATAATAGTGTGAATCCCTAGATATTTGCAAGTGTTTTGTGAATGAAAAGTAGTCAGCCATCGCCGCACACGACCGTCACAGCGGACTTTAAAAATGGCTGGTCTCAGTTACATTTACTGAGGTGATAAACTCATGCGGTGGAATCAGGCCGATGAACGATCTGTAAGTTTCTGAAAAGAATTACAGATAACCGTCAGCTCCAATGTAGGATCCGGACCACTGGAGTTTTCCGATAGCCTACATGTTGCTCACCTTTGCCATCGCACTCTATACATTCTGTGGGAAGTGGAAGTACAAATGATGGTCATTCCTTCTAAAATCCTTCCTGCAATTGGGTTGATCGTAATCCCATGTTGAATTGGCTGTGTCGGGAATGCGATTCAGGCATTTCCTTTCACATCACGCCTCTGTTTATCCATTGTGTCTAGTGTTAGTGAGAACCAACCAGTTTGAACCAATTACCCGAAATCTGATTAGTGCTCACTACTATGAAATATTCGGAGTTGCTTAAGACGTTCGGATTTCTGGTAAGAATCCTTTTGATTTGCCCACCGAAGTAATTGCTTGGGAACATTTTACAGAAGCGCAATAAACAATAAACTTCTACTCTGGTTGTTATTTTCAGTAGTCGCCCCACGTTAAAGTTTGTAGAATTTCCTCCGACGGCACGTTATCAGCATCTGCGTGAATTGTTACGTGGACTGGATGCAACGTTGTAAATTCTGACGTAGTTAAGTTTAATTGTCATCATTTTCTACTTTTTGTCATTCAAGTGACGTTTTTATTTAAAAGAATTGTGTCAAAAGTTATCATGAAGTGTGTTTATTCTCAAGTGCACTAATGAAATTGTTTCAATGACTGACAGTGACGCAATATTGTGGATTATCTTTCTGTGATGCTGTATCAACTTTCTGCAACTATTTTTCAGTGGTGTGTCAATAGTCAAGGTGAGTTCGATGAACGTACATATGCTTGCGAATTTAACGTGTACAATAGGTCCAGGTTTATTTCCTCTGAACGTCATAGTTTGTTCTGTTTTCTTGTTAAAAGTGACATCTGAACCAGCCTTGCTAACATCATGGTAGTATAACGTTTAAGAATGTAGGTGTTCTGTTCACGTTTCGAGCAGTCCAAGAAACGCACTGTTCAAAAGCGCGATGATAAACATCGGAGCTGATCTTAATTGTCTCAGTGATCTCTCATTTAATGCTTTGCATCACTCACATGCGACTTCGGCCTAACGTTTTGATGTGAAGAGCCGATTACCCCAAGCGTGAGGTTGGTGAAGGCAAGACCAACATATAATATAAAGTGAGCATCACCCACAATTGATCGCAGCTGTCGTATCCCCATAGACTTTCCAGTCGACCCACCTTCGAACAGCAGAAGCACTAGACTCCAGTTTCGCTCTGATTAGAGCTCGTCAGTAATGTATATTCTTGCCACGATCGGGACCAGAACTCCGGCCACGCTGTTCATGAGGCAACCGTGTTTACCACTGTGCCATCGACCTCACTTCAGGCACGACCGAATTATCATATGCGAACGCTCAACTACTTTCGCTTGTGAGTAATGATCAGGTTGCGCGATCGCTTCGAGAGGGGACACAACAACTGTTCTGTTAACTCTATTTGGTGACCCCTCGGCTGAGACTTCCCACCAAGTTTAAACCACAGAATTCATTAACTTGTTGAGTGGTATTCGGTTACTGATGAGTAGTAGGTGATGTGGATTTTCATATAGATTTAACTACCACCTACGAAAGACCCTTATATGGTGTTCCGGAAACAAGAAACCTTAGAACAGGATACACCTCCTAACTGGGAAAGTTAGCCACAGGAATTTATCGATCTCCAATGTGGCCTTGCAACAGTGTGACAGCATCCGCCCAGCCCCACCAAGAAACAGCTACTCCTGTACCACTCGATGATTTTTTCCAACGAGGACCACTTCAACCCAATCTTCGCTGTGGATTAGCTTAACCTATTCCCCATCTGATACCTCGCTGGTTTCCTTAAGCTTATTTTCGTTTGGTTCTTCTTCACATTTTTAGTCGCACTTGTCCGTTCGATCTACAAAACCTTCATTACCGTTGTGCTGAAACTTATGTGGATGAAAATTTGTTTCAAATCCCATGAGTTGCCTAAAGAGCCCAGAGTGTTTGACCATTTTGGCGGTGGTAAATAAGAGATCAAGGCGTTTTCGTAATTTGTGTAGCGAGCTGGAAATGCTCGTAAAATTAGACACAATTGATTCATTTGGAAATTTTAACGATCAAACGATGGTTGAAGCAGATAACATCTAGCAGGTTTTCCTTTATATGTGTTAAGACATTCCAACAAATAATATCTGGCCCCAGAAGTGAATCCTGAATTTTTGGCGTGGACACAAGTTACTGGTTAACTTTTTCTCCTGCGAATATGGTGTGTTTCATGTTTCCCAAAAGCTGTAACTTCACGTCGTCTTCACTATCCTGAAGAAGGTCACAAACCTGCATGAACATTTTTAAATTACTAACGACCATGATGTAGTTGCTGCATGGACCAGTAATCTCCCATGTGAGGATTAACCCACCAGTTGAACAACTTCTTATATACTCACCTGGTGCTCGGTGCAGAACTAAGCTTTGTATTGAACTGAATAACCTGTATGGATATGACGTTTCCCGGTGACACGTCCAAGCGTCAAGGGGATGAAATCGCAATGTTGTTTTCCAAAAGTGAAACTGACGACAACACATCTGACTAAATTCATCTTAGGTAAACTAGTAAAAAATAAAACACCTGCCAACACAAATTGAATAGTACTAATGTTTAGTTGCAGATTTCTCATTATTGGAGACTTTCAGTCAATCCATTGTGAACAGAAGCATCACAGTCGAGCTCCGTTCTTACTCATGCTCATCCCTAGTACCACGGTCGAGATATGGACACCATCCAAGCGTGCATGAGTTAACCGCGTTTTCACCGTTGCGCTACTGACCTCACGTCAGGCACGGCTGAATTATCAAAAAGGAACTCTCTGTTTTACTTGTCTATGAGTAACATTCAGGTCGAATAATGCGCAAGTGATATTAGCTCAAATCCTTCATTGCTTATCAGTGGTTGAAAATACCGCTCAGCAATCTCTGATTTCCGTGAGCTCAACTTTAATAAAAGTCCTAATCGTGGGGCCATCGCCTATAATTCACACAACAGCTAATGTGTCGCTTCCGAAGGCGACCGTGCACCTTCAGAAGTACTGACGATCAAATGTATCTAGGGGATGATGCGTAGTAATTCGGCTGGGCCTAATATGAGATCGGTGGCACATTGGCAAGCATGGTTGCCTCACGAAAACGCAAATGAATGGTAACTTCTGCCCGTATCGAAGATAAGCACTAACAACAAGTTCTAGCAATAGTGGAACTCGAGAGCGATGTCTTTTTTCGAAAAGGTCTATTCCAAAAGTCGATGGGCATGTGAAAACTGTAATCTATTGTAAGTGATGTTCAATCTATATCAACCAAACTCCCTATAATTCTTAGTTCGGGATGTCTTCTACTAGTTCACTGATCCAAATTTAGGATGACGTTTTGTTTGCCCAACTGTGGCCGTTATTTAAAGTGTTGGTGACTTTTTTCTGAGACAGGCCTAGAAGGGAATTTTCAACCCCGAAGGTAAGGTATTTGCACTCCATGTGAACAAACGTTGATGCCAAAAAGTGACCGTCCCTTCAGTTTGATATCTTAAGAAGCAAGTTGGCTTAGAATCACTCAAGTTTACTTAGTGGTCAGTTTATTTGCAGCGAGTTGTTTGATAAGTTGAAGAATGTCACCACGATTTGACCATCGGAGTTTATTCAGGAAATTCTAAACAATAGGGGCTCATTTATGTCTATAAGTGTCCGTTTGAGTAGTGTAAACAAAAAGGAGTTAATTCCAATACCAAAACAAACGATATAGAATTTGTTGTCAACTTGAAGCACTCAGTCCCACTAAACCTATTGTAAAAGATGTTCACTGCTACAAATTATTTAGTTTACCCAACGGATTTTAATATTCGCTTTTTTGGATCTTAATTTCTAAAGAATGTATTAGATTCGAGTACACCGGAACTGCTTGCTCTTATTTGTTCTCTTACCCATCATCCTAGAGAAATGCCACAGGTTACTTAACTTCACATTAGACCCGGTCACACTACCTATTCTTGCCTTCACACTAAATCGATTGTAAATATTCCTATTATTGGCAGATCATTTTGGGGAAAGAAAGTGACAGATCGACTCACTCCATCCAATGACCTAGATATCAGACCTTCTTGGTTAACGACTTTGCGGATGTTGCTGAACACAGTTCTCATTATTGATGAGGCTGTCGGAAGTTTTGGTCTAAAATTATTTCAGCTAGCTTATTAAACTAAACTAGTCACGGAGAGAAACGTTGTGAGCTGTTAACACTTCGCTCATTTGCATCCACCGCACGTAAGAAACAATTGATTAGAAATGCTGAGCGCGTAGTGGTAGCAACAAGTGACCTTCACGGGATTTGTCTAGGTCAGAAATGTTGATTAGGTAAACACTATCAGTTCCGTGGGGGGGAGGTGGGTTAACATGCGTTGCGTTAGCACGTTCTCAACAAAGTGATAATTGACAAACACTGTTTCACTGGACTCGGATAACCTCTTGATTTGATCCACTAGCAATATAATGAGTTAACTGCAAAT
>LUCH01000779.1:129070-151666 GCA_013368495.1 Paragonimus heterotremus
ATCTGGACTGTGTTTTCTCGTGTTACTTCCTGATGTCCTCTGTAACGTGATTTGTTCTGGCGCCATGACTGCCGTATATGACTGTTTACTTCGATGCGCTCTATGTCTGTCGGCTATTTATGGTAATCATTTTTTGCTATAAGTTTAGGGCCTTCGAGGCCTAATTTTGTCTCGTTCTTTCAATAAACGGTGTTTCAGAGTCTGTTCTCATTTCCCGGTTTTGGGTCAAGCGACCGAACACGTAATCAAGGCGATGATCCAATAATCTATTTTATGTAATAATAGATGCCAACGCCTCCGCGCTGGCGCAATTTTCATTTTCTTGATCGAAAGTAGACGGTACATTTAGTACAGATAGACTGGTTATTCCAACCTGCAACTGCTGAACGCTTAGCCAGTCAAAGTGTGCGCCTAGGATGCCTAGTCGGCACTACGAGGAATTGGTTCAGCTCGTCGACCATTAATACTACTGTAACTGTAAAACTGATTGTAATCAAAGGTTCTGCAATTTTCGAAGCAGTCGCATCCAATCGACCCAAATCGGTCTTGGTAGACCAGAAGTAGGTATTCCGGATTTTTAATCCACCCTCTACTTAACGGCATTTTTTAGCCCATTGAGTATTCAGCTAACCACATTCCCCTGTTCAATGATTTAAAAAACAGCAAATCCACATTATTTTATCTCTGCTACTGAACACGTACGAAATGTGCACACCCGCCATTCTGTTCCAAATGTTTCGTTAAACTTCTGTAGGAAATCAATTGTTTTAAACAGATAATTTTCATGTAGTTAGAAATACTTTTAACCTTTTCAAGCCTTTTTCATCAAAATCGGTCGACTATAGACAAAGATTTCACAGCTGACTCGGAAAGTGTTTTTAGCATTGTGTGATAAGAAAACTGCACTACTGAAACCTCTTAACGAAACAGCTATGAAACATATTTTAAGCAGTCAAAACATTGGCATTATTCATTAGTATCCGGGTTCTACTAGCATCTTTGGAAACACGATCACTGTTTGTAGACCATTCCTGCACAATCGCCAAATTTTATTATGAGCACCAGGCCCCCTCGTAGTAACAAAATGTGAACGACCGAAATCTTCAAACATGTTATTTCCTTCAGGTCAACCTAGGTTAATACTCCAGCAACCGTTTTCATCGAGTTGAGCAGTCAAGAAACTAAGCTTTCTTTGGTTTTTTGAAGTTATAACTACTTACAACAATACATTATCTCTACGTACAAAAGTTTCGCTCACGTACACCAGATTGTTTGAGTAGGTCTAGACCGGTTCCATTGTTTCGGTAAAGAATACTTGTTAGACCGTGCAATTTGTAATCTCAAGAACAGCAAGATGTCCTCGGTGAGGTGTTGAGAAATTTACTTGAGAAATACAATGAAACATTTCTCCCTGAGTATTGTATTAGAATGAGTGGAGCAGAAATATTGTTTCAGTAGGATAGCATGTAAACGGTAGCAAAATTATGTAAACTGATCTAATTTCAAGATGTTATTCGAAAATTAGAGTACGATTAGATTTTTTAGTAGAAAATAACAACTTCAATTTTCAATCTGTATTTATACTGGGCAGCCGAATTCGAGTTGCGCAAACACAAGAATTTTGAGAAAAATTACACTAGTGCACCTGATGAAATTGCGAACGTGACGAAACCAAGCTTAATTAACAAAGTAGAAGCTGTTTCCTGAAAAAGATTAATTCGATCACCATTTTCCTGTGAGTTATGAATGTTACTTGGGTAGCCAATTAAATTTTCAGTGTTTGTCCATTTTCTGGACCACGTGCTACAAAGGGAGACTTTACATCACTCGTTTACAGAAATAAAACGGAAAGAAAATCAGTTGTTTCTTTTATAAACTGATTTTCAACTTGAGCATTATTGCTTTCATGTAATTCACATCGCTGACTTCAAACATGGCACTGCAGTGAACAAGAACTCACTTAACATTTGGAAAGATAAGTCGTATTTTTTGTGTGCATCATAACCTGAACGTTTGAGTAGATTTTATTCAAACGAAGTTGACTACATTTTATTCCGATCTTCAGGTTTCATTGCACTCAAATTTTGACAGAAGAAATAAACTCAGTCTGGATACGCTGACTTGTATAGCAAACGTCGGACAGGTACCACTTTTTATACGTGTCTAGTTTAGTACTGTGAACGAGGCTGTATGAAACGGTGATGCTGTAGATGGCATTCACCGGATAGGCACGATTCCAGCTGGCAGACAGTTTTGCATATCATAACCCTGTGTGTGTAGGAATTGGACCAATGTTCAGTGTTGAGAAACAATTTTCACTCTGGTTGTCATGCCAAATCAAGAAATTATCGTGTGTACACCGCAACCGATGAAACTACAGCCATAAAACCCATCATATGTTTACCAACAGCAGCTAATAGAAAGTCAGTTATAACGGTAGAATAAAAAAAGAAACATCGTGGGTTTTTATTCACTGATGTACCTATAAGACAGAAACACGTTCACTTTATCACACGTTTGATCATTTTACAAACCATAAAATAAGATGTCCCGGGTTCACTGAGATTTTAATAAGATATTGCGAGACAATAAGACTATCCACTTGGGTGTAGGTGTGATAGATCCTGTGTGTGAATTTCGTTACAACTTTCTATATTTAGTAAGGGAGATGAAAAATAAAGACTGAATGTTAATCTTAAGTAGTTTGGTAGTATTTTGCATGCATACGTTTAAGATGTTTCAAACGATTTACGTATAGTTATGCTTTATGATGCCAAGTATACTTTGCAGCAATTCAGTAATCTAAGAATTTATGTGTACCTCGTGAGGTAACTCAACAATAAATGGTGGAGACGAAAAGGATCCCGGGAAGTTAACCCTCTTGGGTTTTATGAAATGAATGCATTGTACACCTTTTCGTACAGATTTACTTCTCAAGTACTGAATAAACGCTGCCTGGGATTGGATACCGTGGATCATTTAAATTCGGGTGATGTTTTCAAGATAGTCAGTAACGGTTAAAATTGAAGACAAGCTAAGAGACGTTTACGATGTTTTACTACCACTACTCTAACTGAAAGAAAGGTAAGTTGTGCTCAGAGAGCTGATTATGAAAGTGGGACTTGACGTTTAGGGTAGAACCGAAGATGTAATAGTTTTGGATCATATATATATGAATGTCACAATTCTGTTTAGGAACTGTTAAATCGAAAA
The DNA here is from genome assembly GCA_013368495.1 of Paragonimus heterotremus. Lineage (NCBI taxonomy): Eukaryota > Metazoa > Platyhelminthes > Trematoda > Plagiorchiida > Troglotrematidae > Paragonimus > Paragonimus heterotremus. The sequence goes on from LUCH01000779.1 coordinate 132,284, forward strand.
TTGAAGAGAACACTTTTAATTCAGTTTACTGATTTGTGCAGGTATTATGTCAACCATCTACCGTACATGATAACACGACACTAAACTAGATCTTGCACATATTGACCTTCTCTTTACCTAATTCTCTGGTGGTGTTCTGAGAAAGCGAAAGAGTGTAGCTTTTTCAGCATCCAACGATCCGAAGCAGTTGCACTGTTTAATCAGTAGGCCAAAATCTCACGCATTTTGGACAAGTTTCTGAGCCCAACAGTCTTTTGTCCACCATGTCTAGATCATGAGGATTGAACCTAGGTAAACGACGTATAGATTTTGAGGTTTTTAGCGAGGTCTTCATATCTAAAAAAAAGTTTCAAATGTCATATTCAATGGGGAGAATAAAACCACCTAATTTTATACTATGTACACTAATGTCGCTCTGCTACACAAAGAAGTGGACGATCTGTGGCTTGTCGACTTTATCACGACTCAGAGGCAGTTGTAGGACACAACAAGAGCTGTACGCAATGCAATAATAAGGCTGCGTGCAATTTTTGACAATGAGTTCTAATGAACACTCGGAATTGGATTTCACAAACTATATGTAGGCGGTTCGCGGATTTCTCCTACCGTTTGGGAATTTGACGAGGTAGTGAGAGAAGCAAATTGTTTCAACACATACCAGATCGCACAGGCTGACGTGTGAGATGAAAATACTAACACGTTGACTAATAGTTCACCAAAAAGTCTAATATAGTCAACAACACCCATACCTAAGTTTTATTTTGGCTTATTCGTTGTGAAAGTTAGTAGTAGTTATGTTCGAGAAGCTTGATCGCATGCGAGATAAATTGAAGTCTGAACTTACATCACAGACTGAACGCTCGAAGTAATCAAACCTCAACTCAGCTGATTTGTGCACTTAAGTTCCTTTGATGTTTTTTTCTGGATAACCGGTGAAATGCCGTCGATGGTAAGATCGCTGCATCAGTAAGTAACTGTGAGAAGAATAACTGATCGTGATCAGTCCTTAGTTGGTGGTCATAGCCTGAATTACTGAACAACTATGATTCAGTTCCTAAGCCCCCCAATTGTACGACTCCCGATGATGACATCGTCGTGATAAACTGCAGTATTGGAAGAGTCGTACTGTATTAAATACATTAAATATTAAAAGATCCGGTTGTGCCTTTCGTTTAAACAAAGGTCGGATACACCGGTACGGAGATCAGTATGTTCTACCCGTCAACAGCTGATGAGATTGTAGCGTTTGTACAGCAGTTTGTATTTCGCACCTTTTGATATTTCCCTCGTCTTCTACATTTCTTACATATATAGATACACTTGCTGCTTGAAGCATCCAATAAAAACCCTACAATTTATCCGCAAGTTTGCGATCCGTCCGTTCTTCCACCGTTCACGTCACACTTATTCTTGGGTTTCTGGGAATCGATAGACAATAACGGCTGTTATCCAGTCCAGCTTATTTCCAAAGACATCCATCTTAACGAGACTCGTCGACATCGACGCAGAATTCGTTTGAAATGGAAAGACAGATGAGATACACCGGAACTAACCATAATTGGTGTGGTTAGGCTCTAAAAGTGCACACTTTTTCTCACCACTGTAAGTAATTTCTGGCCTTCTTTATCACCCATGTGTTTGTGTTAATTCTGAACTTGAATGACGTGCTGCGTATGATATTTAAATCCATCAATAGATTGACGTGAAAATTCGGCCTGAAGGTAGGTGTCAGTTAGATTCAGCTCGGAAGACCAAGTGCCACGGCTATGAATAATGAATGATTCCTATGGAACATAATCGGTTGTTGAATCTTGTTGGGAAATCAGCCTACGAACGAATTGTTACATCTATTATCCAAACGAGTGGATGGAACCATTCGGAATGAAAAAAATGACAGGTGGTAACACATCCCCTCCATAAATACTTGGGGCGTCACAGATCCTGTTTCTCTTGGGGCAGATCACCAATCGATACCAGTTAATTGATTAAAAGTTTACTGGGTGTTTTGTTAGAGAAAGCTGCAAAACAGCTCTGGCAAGATTGCAGCCGCCAAGACCACTTTGAAGAACCTTCTTACGGTTTTCAGCACTGGAAAACTTCAGAAGCGTTAATGACTGTTTGCAGATGTTTTCTAGTGGCTGGTGTATTAGATCAAGTTGCTGGATTAAATCGGATCCAGGAAGGTTGGGTTTGGAGTCTGTAGATTTAGTGGTTCCTCTAATGGTGGTACCGTTGGGCAGGTCATGCCATGTAACTGATCAGTATCGCCAGGTGCCCGCTGCCCCAAGTAGTGTTCTAATGACCGGATACCGGTTAGTGGACTTTAAACACTGATGATTTGAGTAATGTCTGAGGCGGTATCCAGCTAAAAGGTGGGCTAGTCATCCACAGATCAGCAACGATAGAAAGTTCTTGCAAGACAGGCAAAGTCTAACCAAAGTATTGCGGAACCTCTCAAGTGTTTTAAGTCGAACTGAGTGTGACCGCTGCGATGTAGCCATATTACTATGTGTACGCCACCAAGATACTTTGCTCCTCTAGTCGACTTCGTCCTAATTAAAAGCCTTGGTGTTAAATGAGTCGACGATATACTGCACATCGCTGGGTGTCCGAGGTACAAGCGTTAAAATAGTCATGGTTTCTTGTGGGTGAACTTCTAGTGCCCGTTCGCAAGTGCTTGATCTTAATAACATCATGATTTTTGCTGAACGTAACGATGTTCCGCCGTAAATTACCACAGTGTCACACGCGGATGTTGTTCAACTTTGTTGTGGAGGAGTGGGTTGACCGTGGGCGTCGGAGACTACAGATTAAGCTGAGGTGGTTGAACTGGTTGTAGGGGAAAGATCACATTTTGAAACACTCATTTTTCCGGTCGACTGTATCAACGTAAGTGACAAAATGGCCGTATCATGTGCGCTCAAATTGAAGCACCACTATTGCACACAGAATAACGACGACGGCTTCTAAGATATGTGGATCAAATGTTTAGGTCGGTTACCAAAACGAACGACCCGAAGGGTTTTAAGTTAAGATTGAACAAGTTGGCGAGTTTCTTCGGGTTATGTTTCCGCAGAAATGTTGGCTCTTCCGGGCACTATCTCGATCGACAAATTCAAAGCGGAATTGAACGCATTGGTGGGCAGTGCGTCTAAATGCAAGTTGGAGATACTATGAGATGTCAATTCACAGAGTCTCAGTCCGCTAACTTTGAGTTCAGAGGAGGGGGCAGGCAATCGACCAAAGTTTTCTTAGGCTTCATTTGTTGCTTCAAAAAGAGTTTCAGGCCAAAATTGTCAGTCGTTGTTGAACGCGGTAACCACGTCTTCAAATACTGCTGCCTTAGGAGAAAAGCATTAGCAGGAGTCGGACGATAACGTCGAGCATCTCCATTGCCAACAATTTTCGTTACTCAGAGTCCCTCACAAGTAAAGCAGAAGACTGGCTATTGACTATACGTCTTTGGACGTATATCCCCGGGGTGGATTTATGGGTTTTGAGAAAAAAATGAAGCCAGATTGTTCGGCAGATTAGTCAAGTTTGAACGTCAGACTGAAAAATTATACAGAATGGCATGCAAGAAGAGTGGTAAACTTGGTAGTTGTAATTTTCTAAATTAATTAACGTTACCCCGAATATGCTGCCAGAACTTTGCGCAGTTTCTTTGCCAAAACACTCGATTTGTTGTAATCTGGATGTCTTTTTTCCAAGACCAATAAATCTGCTGATGTTTGACTAAATTTTAACAGCAGTCTCTGCCTTCTTGTTTGAATGCCTATGGCTGTACGTTCGATCATGAAACACTATAGCTGGTGTGCTATAACGGGCAGATTGAGCAAGTGGCTTGCTATTTATAACATTTGCCACCGCAGTGATTACTCACTTGACCTGCAAACCCTTTGAAGTAATTAAGAATATAGTGGAATGGTTTGCTTCTATTTGCCGAAATTTCGTCTTCAATCGGTTCCCCAGACCATTGTGAAAGTCCAGTCAGCTGATTCTGTTGCTCAGTTGATCGCTCACCAAAGTAGTTTTTTTGTGTTAACTTTCTCAGTAAACTTATTAAGGAAACTACTAAATTTCTTTCAAAGATTGTTCTTTTCCTCTGAACAGATTGCTCATTATCCACTTGAAAATATCACAGTCTAATCAGCTAGACAATGTTTAGCGCGCTGTCCACCTTTTTTGTCACACTAATCACCGTTCTAGGTGCCTGGTCCTTTTCCTTTGCTTCCCGCAGTTTCACATTTTCACCATTGTTAACAGCATAAATTTTATTATCGCATTTGTCTCCACTTTGGACTCATTCTTCACTATACTGGACATGAGGGCTGCTGATCGATTGGCTGTTGGGCAGCCACAATTTTGCAACCTGTTTGGCACCCTACGTAAAGAACCGAGTGCAAGTCTGGTGGCTTCTACACTATTTCTGCAAGATGTTTGCAATCACTGAGTGTGTGTTTAAACGTTCAAAAAAATCCATTGCTTGAACTCCTTCCCGCTTTTCAGCGCAATTTTTCCGTATACTGCGGACATTTTTTTCATACTTTGGTGGCTTTTTATGCTTTTCCAGTAATCCAACTTAAGGGTAGACTGATTTATGCTTATTTACCACAGCAGACCGGTTTATTTGCACGTTAACATTGGAGTAACAAAAATATACCTGCTGTACTTTCCAAGCTCTGATTAATGAATGTTACTGATAGACATGCGATTTTCCTGCAAGTAAGTGTCCAGTTTGGTACACTATACTAGCTCATTTTGAGAGTGATTTACACAAGCTGTTGGTCATATACTTTAGACGAAAAGATGCTCTTACATCATTGTGTTCTGTGTATTCTGAATTGCGTTCAACACAATGAATCGGCTTTGTGTTCCTCAACTCTAAACAGTTGGTCGTGAGAAGTCACTCATTCTGTCCGAAAGTAAATTTTATTTCCTGATCCATATGGCTGTAGAACAGCTCCAAACTTTCATCGTACTGCGAGACTGTCCTTTTATAAATCAGAATACATGTAAACCATTTATATGAGTACAGCGTTTAAATTAGACGTTTTTGAAGGTTTTGTCATGACATTAAGAGAACTGTTAAGAGTGAAATCCAAAAGTTCTACTGTCCGAATGTGCTTCAAACTCAGGCTCGATGACCGATATTGAAAATATCTGTAGGTTATATCTCTGGTTCATCGGACTGCGGATCGGCGAAACCGTTTTCCTAACAGTGACGATTTTGCCATGTTCCCTGGAAGTAACTAAATATCAGACAACCCTGTAGATGATGTTTGAAAAACCTGCCTATGTTAACAGCGTGTATTTAGCGTTGTTGTGGTCTGTTTTCAGTAAGAAGTTCAGCGTGCACTATTCTTGATCTGAGAGTACCCTCTAAACCACTCAGTTTCTCTTGCATTTCCAAATCCTCATTGATCACTTTGATGGTGGGCGGTTTGCTTGTTTTACTTTGTGCACTTCATGCTCGGTTTTCAATTATCCGATACTTTTGCTGCTGTGGTTCATGCTGGCTACTGCCAACCTGGAGGCAAGATATTGTGAACCTTCCATGTCTACGGTCATTTGCATTTAATTTTGTTCTGTTGTAGTTGCTGAGGTCTGTCATAATTTTTACACCGGTGTATTGCCGTTAAAACTTCAAACATACTGGGCAGGCGTTGGCTGCTCCATACTCACCAGTCTCTTCGTCACTGTCGAGTCGAGAGTAGCAGGGACGACTTGGATACAAATATAGCGGTACTTCATATGAATACAGTTATTGAGAGCTCATTTCCTTTTCTGTCGCACACCGCTCAGCATGCTCGGCTTGGAAAAGAAGTCGAATACGTATTTGACTCTCATTTGCTTGACCACAAAACCAATCCCCGAACGGACAAACTTCCGTAATTAATGCATCCTTATCTTCATGCATGGGAAAAGTAAGTCCAGTCTAAATGTACCTGTCCCCTCCTTCGACGCAATATCCAGACATTTCCGACTGATATGTACATTTTCATGCAATGCCAGGGATAAATTATTCGGCACCGGAATTATGACTTAAATACGCCATGCTTCAAGTAATTGACTGATAGCTGTCACATCTACTTCCTCAGGATGGATGATGAATCAACTTAAATTTGTCTTACGGGTTTACTTGTATTTTGACATTATGTTGCTCACTTGACTAAAACACCGGAAAAGCGGAAAAACAAAAGTGATTGGCACAAGCAGTTCTCAGTTTAAGAGGTGAACAACGCTGCTTTCTAATGAAACACAACAATATTTGAATTGTTGTGTTTTGAAACCAGTTTGTTTGAGTAATCTGCCATCCCGACTAAATCATTTAGATTGTGCAAAACAGAATGTTCCACCAGATACTGGTCAACACAAACTATGCACAGAAGCTGATAGCTGTTCTGACCGGCTAACTTTAGGTAGCTCCTGGTCTCCTTTTAACACCTTGTACGGGAGTTTGACTGACCGCTTTTTCCTTGAACTGATGCTGCGCCAATCCTGGTCTCTAAAGATTCAGTCTACATCGTCTGTTGTGAAGCTGTTGACAGAGCTTGTCACTTAGTCCCGCACTGAAAACTCAAAAGTTATGGCCTCGTGGGTCAACCGGTTTGAAGATCATATAGCCAGTCATAAAATCAACGCAAGAGTCGGCGATCAGTTTACTGACTGACTTTCAGAAAATAAGGGCGTTTCGCCAAAGTTCGTCCTGGCACTCGTGTTGGTTGTTGTGATCGACGCTGATTTAGCAAACGTTGTCAGGGCGTCAGCATTACTCTGAGCTGAGAGCAAATACATGCAGCAAGTTGCAAATTGTGTGCAGGCTATGGACAGACTTCAAAACAAGTTAGCCTTACTACCTCAAGGTTCTGAAACTGAGCAGACAACTTAATACCATCAACTACAAGTCATTTCCACCATTTACACTGCTTGGTATCTGGTTGTTGACAGACTGAAGATCTCTGAAGTTGGGAAATATATAAAAGAACCAGTGGTAGACTACTTGGGTTTGATTAGTAAATGCACAGATATGACGAAGCAAACACAAATATTGTCAAAACTTTTCAGCAGGAATCTATGAACGATATTATTCCGAAACCTATTTTACAAGTTATAACGTATTAGTACTAACCTTCTTAAAGTGGAAGCAATAGCTGGTCGACTTAATACACAATGGCCTGGGCCTTATCCTAGGCATCCAGAAACAAACTGTTGTGAAAGACAAGGTGTCAGGATATATTGTCAACTTGAGAGGTTTTCATTTGTTGGCATACTACTGAACCGCACTCACCTGACAGGAGCCCAGCTTTGGCGCACGAAGTTATGCAAACAGCTGATCACCCTCGAAAAAACTATTTAGAAGGATTTTTTTAAAAGTTGGGGTTCATACTGTCAGGTTAACTTGTGAACAGAATGTTTCCATTGGCAAGGACTACCCACCGTAAGACATGCATTCTAACTCTGTGGCCATGACTGATTCAGTTGAGATGTTCAAAATTGTGTTAGCTCAGCACTTACGACAGTGCCAGTGAGCGTAAAAATTCTTTCGTCTACCTTCTTAACATAATCTACGAATCATCTAATGCTTCCGTCTATCTGCTTTTTTTAAATCTTTTTTGCATTATCCATTTTGTTGGTGTGCTGTTACAGTGTGCTCTAATATCTGATGTTGGTCATTAGCAGGTCAGCGTTCCTGTTCAGGTTCAACCTTTTTTTACAACTAAGAACCTGACCTTTATAAAAATGCCTAACACATCAACTGTTTTCTCTCTGAGCAATACAGAGCGAGTCGAAAGGAAAAATTTGATTTTTATCTCACTTAGATCTGGGACCTGTTAACCTATCAGCCGTGGCTGAGCATCGCGGCTCAGTACGTTCTGTCGTAAGTTTATGGTAGCAGGATAAAACCAAATGCCCATTTAAAACACCAATTACACGAAGGTGTAGACATTAGTCAATAAGACGCTGGAACAACTAGAAAATTACTCCATCAGACCTGCTCGTTAGTTGTCTCTGGCTGATCACAATGATTATACAGGGATGGTGATACCGTGCAGAAGGCGTAAAACGCTACATGGAACAACAAACGTGTCACAGCAAATCAGAAGAAAAAAGAGAGAAATTGAAGATGATGTATCATGAAAAGCGAGAACGCATAAACAGAAAACAAATGAAGTTATGTGGGTGCACGCAAATTCGAAATTTCTTCCCCCACCATGTAAGATTGTGCTCTCTACCAAAAGATTCATTATCATTCTAAACCTAGCCAGACAACCAGGAGCACTCTTTAGAAATAAACTTCAATATCAGTGTCTTTATTCCCAAGGCCCCAATTACGCTGACCATCAGGCCGCCACTTTCATCTCGACTCAGTACGACGAAACACGGCAGACATGGTAAGCAGTGAGTTTCCATTTGTAAAATGTCTTCAAATCAGGGAAAAACTGTGAGACCAACTCGTTGTTGACGTGGTGTTCCCATCACGCCCCCTAATGTTTCGGAGACACCGGTGGTCTAAAACCAGGTCTGTAGATGTGTCGGGTTTCGCATGCTCACAATAAGACCGCCAGCACAGTAGCATAATAAACCTGCTCTTTCGTTGAAACATATAAAATGTGCCGGTGATACGATTAAGAAACTCAATCTCTATCTTAGCTGTATGGTTTGCGATTTCACTTGACATTTCACTGGCGCTGATGCATCTCCCAAAATAAATCAACTTCCCGACCACCTTTAATGTCTCAGTGCCAACGATTGATGAAGGCACAGAATCTCGCACATATTACAGTAACAGTCTGCACTTAAACGAAACAGAGGTTATGCTTAGTTGACAAACTGAAGTCTCTAATCTGCCTGTAAAGTTATGAACCACCGTGAGTTACCACAGGTTTCAGGAACGTCATCCACATGCTTTAGACCTCCCAACCGCAAAAAACATTTCCATGTCACAATACTTACATTCTGTTAGAACGCACTGTAGGATTTGGTACATTGCAAATATGATTAAGAAACAAGAGTCCTGGTGACCACGTTACACCTAACGTGGTATAGTGAAGGTTAGTGACATTGCGTTTGGAGCGTTGAAATCTTCCTTCGATTCTTCCTTACGCAGTACGTATTCCTAAACTGCAGCTGTGTCAACTAACCTAAAGGTCCCTCTAATGTCTACTATGCAACATTTTTCAGGGTGCTCTTTGGACTACGAAGTTCAAGACTGTAGCGGATTCTTAGGATATGCATGAAGCAGGCATTGTCAGGTTGTAATCAGGCTTGGCTTCCGTGAATACGTTGCTCACGTGTCAAACTTAATTTATAAAGTACACTAGCTATAAGCGAATCCGACGCAGTAGAAATCAGGTTAGGCCATCAGTAGCTTGCACGCAGAGCGTTTGAGCTCATTCAAGAAATGGAGTTGATTTAAACCAAATTATTAATATGTGTTTGAACCATTTGATTTCTTTTGCGTTTCCTGGACACAGCCTTCAGCTCTTTGACTAAGTCTGGGCTCCCATCTATGAACGTGACAGGAAGCAGTTCGTCTGGATCGGTTGCTTTAAATAACTTGACCTCTAACGAAACTTCCGTTCCCACAAACGGAGAGGAGTCAGTAGGATAATGTGTCTTTTGATCTCAAAGAAGTAGTTAACGGAACGGTTGGGTTCTGTTGGAAATAAATACTCAAACGTGCTAAGCTTAGCTTTATATTGTAGATAGATATATTATTAGCCCCGCGATTTTTCTCATCCATTTCTGGTTTCCACACTACCTGTCACTCCGATGAAACTGAAAACTTTCAAAATATCAGATAACAGCAGCTTGTCCCAACAGTACATTGCGTTCTACCAACCAGACCACTTAATCCACTCTCACTTGCCTTTGTGGTTCCAACCAAATTGAATTATCTGTTCTTCCGGTTGACATATACCGGTGGGTGTCAAGGAGTTCGAATGATCGCATACAAACGCCGGAGTTGATAGTTAAACGATCGGTAGTACCACATGAGACCGTACCACACTTATGCATTGCACGCCGTCTATATACCAAACTGAGACTGATATCGCCCGGTTGGTGGAATCTCATAGATGGGCTTTGGTAGTGTAGATTTTCGAGAATTCGAAAAAGTCCGAAAGCTGCATGCTTGCTCGATTAAATTCTATGTTGAGTGCTGAACTGAAGTCAGGTTACTAACAGACGGTCAATATAGATGTTTTGATTGATGGCGTTCTGGGTATACGTGCATTTTACAGTGTGTTAAATTATCCGGTGACCTTCGTAAGAACGACTCACTTTATCATTTTATACTACTGTTTATTAGCTCTACCCAGAAAACTCGATATGTAATCAGAAACTTCCAAAATGTTTAGGGTTTCACAGCTATTTCGTCTGACGTCAATAGAACGTTGAAAACACGTGAAATGTGGTATTTTTTAGAGTGATGTTTCGTACATTCTGATCATAAAACTGCATGCACAACTGATTTTATGCATCAGAGCGAAATTTCATACATTAAAAATCAGACTTGTCATAGAAACATTGCAGCTTATCATTGTTTCAGACAAATCAATTATATGAGGCCAAGTTGTTCGAAACAATCTGTTGACGTTAACTTCTACGCACGCGCTCTAACGATTTTTAGTGCCTGGTTGTTCAGTTGTACTGAATGTTACGTTTAGTACGCGTTTGTTATGAGCAAGTGAAGGTTAACGGGCTTTCAGTCCATTTGCCTATGTACGTAGTTCCAATGACTGACTGATCGATTATTACATACGTCACCTGAAGAGACAGTGTTCACACTGACAGTAGTAATTCAGGTACAACGCATCCCAACTGGCAAGTCGGCATTTCTTTAATACAATACATCCAATACAATACATCCGTTCAGTACAACACATTCAACATGGTATCCATTCTGTAAAACTTGACGGAATAAGGCGCTTTCAGGCATAAAAGCTGCAATGCATCTTGGCATGTACCAAAGGATTGCTTGTTCATAACAACTAAATTCAAAAACAGAGAGATATCAGCTGATATATCTGTTAGCTCGCACCTAAAACAGACTACAAACCTGTGTCTAACTGAAATTTAGTTGTTACTATTATAAACTATTGATTGTTTTTCACTGACTCCGATCAGTCAGATCCTAAGCAACGGATATCATGCACGTAGACCGTTTTCTATGTGCTTGAGATTACGAGTCAGTAATCTTTGTATTAACTTCATTTTTAAAATTACAAATGAATTGAGACTGTCACAATGACGTGCTTTTAGATAAATACAAATGAAAGCTAAATGCACTTGGTAGGAACATCCTATTATGTTCTCAGTTACGCAACATTGATCTCCTTACGCTGCCCTTGCTAACTACGTCATGCTTGTCGCACGTTGCATTAATGTTGATAGGCTATTGTTAAGATCCCACTCTCCCCCCCAAGTCAATTCATTCCTCACTATTAACCGTTTCTCATTTCATAGTCCTGTCGTTCTAGATTCCATCCATCTGGCTACTACGTGTCATTGTGAAACATTCGATATAGAACCTAATGTTCGTAAAATTCTTTCAGGTTTTTCAACCTATACATTCGCTTCCAACTTCCCAGAGCTAAAACTAAACACACTGCTGACATAAGAAGAAGATAACCTGCTTACAAATTATCTTCTGAACTGTCTGAAACTTGATAGAATCCATATGTCACTGTAGATGTCTCCAGCATTTATACTGTTCTACTGATTCCACTGAGTCTGAAGTACAGAGCAGAAGCAACTCACAAGTGAGCTACCTTACGTCTAACTACAACAGCTATCGTTCATGTAGTATAAGCACCAACTGTATCCACAGATGATGAGAACCGGCAGTTGCAAAACTGGTCGCGTATCACCGCATTCAAAATCTATTATTTTTTTTTGCTGAGATTACTTTTAAATTTATAATCGAAGTTTTTGTTCTATATGGTATGGTACTTGTATACTTCAATATCTTCTGATTTCCTATTGCCACACAATTAGTGTAGTCAGGAAATTTAGTAGTTCGTTTAGACCGGATGAAAATCTGGTTAATTGTTTGCCCTGTGTTCAACTCACCAGGGTAGAATAATGTAAATCCGGTAGAAAATTATGTGACCTTGTTGTCATGACTACCGTTTCCCGGTGTAAAATCCGTTACTAAAACTCTATTGTACATAAGTACGGATAAAATCGATGATTGTGGAATTTCAGAATAACTGTTAACAGTTATTAGTATCCTGCAGGTTTATATTTATTTTAAAACTTTTCTAGTTTGCGCCAAATACGTCTGAGTGAAGCAGACTAATACGAACGAAAATTCGATGAATGCTCTTTTAAGCTGCACCGATGTAATCAATACACACAGTAAAATAGTGATTACGACAACTTTTTGACTGGCTTATCATTAAGGCACATTAGTGAAGATGAATAGACCGGACAAAAGACTGACTTTACAGGATTTGTATTCGAGCAGATTTCTGTGCGTTTCCGGTGTTTAATGAAGACGAATTGCGTATAGAGTTCAAGCCCACAAAGCAATTACAAAAAGTTGCAGTTTAAAACAGGTATCGTTATTGAATGAACAACTTATACAAGCAAGACGAACTTGTACAGAGAACAGCTTTACAGATTGATTAGACTTGCTCATGTCTGCCCCACAAAATAATGATTACTCCAAATGGATTATCGAGAGGGAAAGTCGGTTGAAATCATCAGCTGGACAGGCGATTACAGTGTGAAAAACGTTTTACAAAGAATTGCTTTTAAAGATGGGCGTATTATGTAGTAATCACCACGAAGACTAATGAATCCGATCACATGGACACATGACGCAGCCAAACTCCATGTATTATCTCGGACCTAGAAATTTTCTTTTACTTTAGTAAAAGGAAGTCAACCTATCGACACCACGTCATACAGTCTACCAGTTTATGTGTAAAGGCGGCGAGAGCTACATAAGTAGAACCGAGAGATACTTGATATCAGGAATGTAGAGACATTTGTTCGCGTTACTTGAGAACGGCGATTTCGATAAACCACGCAGGCAACCACTGTCTGCAGTTGCTGCACGTGTCACGACCATTTATCACGTTACCAACTCCATTTGCTCATTCCTGTTCAAGATGCTTGCTGTTTGCCGAAGTGGTCGCAAACTACCGGTTGAAATCGATCTTGTTTGTTCAGATACTTCATGAACGTGACCCTGCCGTGGCCCTGGTGACCTTTCTTAACCCACTGACCGACTGTCCACCTCCAACCTTGTAACTACACAATATGAAACATCGATTCAGGTCATTATAAGTTTGACTCTGAAAAGCTAATACAAAATGTCTGTGCTCAACAATCATTGTGTTTTAACTGTTTTGATCAAACCTTTGAGGGAAACTGTTTTAAACGTTGTAAATACTGTAAACATAAACCACCTAATGAAGCGTAATTTAATTCTGCTTGAACAGTGACCTTGCGTTTAGCCTCGTGATGCTTTTTTCTAACCTAACATTGTATAATCAGTTTTCTCCTTGTTTGGATCTATCAGACAGAAGATGTCTGAACGAGTTTGGAGGAGCCAAATCTTCACGCAATTTTTATCCATTTCACGATCTGTTTTAAAACTATCTAAAACTTATTCACCCATCGCTATTGCATATGGACTCAGTCAACCTTCATTCCTCAGTTCATATGGGGTATGGGCAAACGAGGTAAAATCAGTGGCTATAGTATTTTACGATACGCACTCACAACTCGACATCCTTTCATCTGTCTTATTTTCTTTTGGACTGATCAGGTAAAGATGAATAGCAAGAACCTAAAACCAATAACTCATCGCTTTCTGAACAAAAATTCTTATCCGGTTGACCGCCAGTTCTTATGTGCATCATTTTAGATCGGAAAAGTAACACACTTTATGCATATCTAGTTTACTTTTTGTTAGTATAGCTGGATACAATCTAGTTAGGATGATGTGATAATATGTTAATACATGTTTGTCAGCCTTCCTGACAAAGTTATTTCCTTCCTTTCATGAAACTGACAAAAACACAACAATCACAATACAATGACCTCAGGCATGTATTCGAGCGTGCTTTGTATTTGCGACCGAGTGTCACCCCTTTCTGCTACGATGGTCACTTCAAAGCCTCTGTTCCATGAGTTAACGAGCTCACCAAAGCAAAATTGAGGAGTGTATACATTTCGGTGGTTATATCTCACAAATGAACCTGACTTTTTATTCAGTTTTCGTTTAGTTGTAAACCCAAACGAACCTTAGATGTGATCAATCGAATGGATTCCGACAAGCAAAGCAGTCTAAATAAAATGCTTATTGTATTCGGTGGAATTACGCCAAATACTTCCTTACACTAACTAGTACCATACATTGTCTCTTTGTAGATTTGATCCGAACAAGTTACTAGTAATGGGTTATGCACTGTTAGGTAACACATTTTTATAACCCTTCATATTAATGGTGATTCCTTAAGTATTCTGAATGGAACTCTGTATATTGAATGAACTGCTGTTTCGCCGAACCATAGGTATAGTCAGAGTCGCTGGAAAACAGTCAACGATTACTTGCCGTACTAAAGTAGTACCGTCTCGAGTGGAACTTCCTCCACCTATGGGTGGAGGAAGTTTGATTTAGTACTTCTTAACACTCATCTTCCAACCTAACTTGAAGGAGCACACTGTGTGCGCAAAGTGAGAACTACCTTAAGTAGGTATTCCATAAGGCTTTTCTTTCTGTTGGGACTGACCTTCACTAGCTATCTGTGTTTTCTTTCACAGTCTCACTCTCACAGTATCTCACGATCTACTCCTTTGTCGTGATTTGTGAACATTTTAAAAAGTTGAGTGTGGAACGGTCTGGTTCACGTGATGTATTATGAGCTCGTTACTGACCTTCGAAACCGCGACTCACTTAGTTCATTGAACAATGAAAGTGGCTTAGGTGCACCTTAAGATTAATGAAAGACTGTTGTCCATCTGAATTGGCGAGTGACAGACAGCGAGATTAAGAAAGCATAATTTGTTCTCGGAATATCGCCTGCTATAAAAAGAATGAGCATTCAAAGTGCTTACTGCTTATCATGCTTCAACAAAGGTTATATTCTACTTCGTAACCATGTAAGATAGATATGTATATTTCTATGGCTGACTACTGACACTCATCTGGCCCAGTGGACGGCTGTTGCTCCCAAGTTGTTCAGTTTGACTGACTTTTCCCAATTCTTACCAGTAACGTTTTCAACAGGCCAGTGAGATTAGAAATGATGGGAAAAGACATACCAAACATCAGCCTTACTACAAGCATTATCTGAAAGGTTTAAACAGAATTGTCAGAGTGCAGTTTTTGTGAGTATCACTTCCGATCATTTCTGTAGTTTTCTTGTCCGTATTTCCATCAAAATAGAGTGGCCACCCCATCACCCCGTCGTTGACGCCGTAAGATTTGTGTCCATTATATCGATTTGGCAATCAATAATGCACCTCTACAATTTCTACATAAACGTCATCTGTTGCATTATTCAAATAAGCAATTTGGTTGCAATAAATTGGCCACCGCAAACCATGGGGGTCCGAAACGGTAATCCGTAATTTATTCCAACGAATAACCGGGTCGGTTATTACAGGTTTGAAGCAGTATAAACCCTGCTGTTCACTTCCAGCGGGGCAGGGATTAGTGAACGCAGCATTGCCTTCTTCACGCTGTCGGATATATGTTTATAGACAGCATGCACCGATGGATTCAGAGATTCTGGTAGGTGAGCAATTAAAAGTCGACGCTGAGCGTTTACACCAACTAAATCTCAGAAATAGCGTAATCTTGCAGAAGCAGTTAGTTATTTGATGAAGAAGAGAATTATGGTTATTGTAACTGAAGCTGAGATGTGACTCTATTCAAACGTAGCACTTTAATGGTGCCGTTAATGAGAAAGTTATTCATCGATCACAGCTGTTATAAATGGGTTCAGTGTATTTGACTGATCATAAAACGTGCATAGTCCTCTATCAATTAGACTGGACAATCAATAATCCTGTGAACTGTCTACCCGCTTGGCAACTATCGCAACAACCTTTGGTTGTGGTTCACAGCACTGCAGCACTTCCCGATGTCACAATCAAAGTTGGAATATAGGATTGCACCGTTTGTCATAGAAACTTATCTGGTTTGCAGAAGTCTGCTTGTCAAAAGGACCGTCAATGTTCATTATTATAATTTAGTCCGCTAACATTTGCGTTCGTCAGGGGGTTGTCAGAGAGAACGTCAACATTAATAATTAACAATTGGTAACTCTTTTAGTAAGTCAAAATTTTGTGCTCATAAAATGTGAAGGCGTTTACGGATGGTTGATGTCATTGCAAGGACAGTAGCACGAAGAAATTTACCTTTAGACCAACTCATTAATTTAGTAGGATATAAAAGTCTTCCGGATGTACGAATCAGTTTAAAGCACACCCAACTTCAGAGGTATTGGGTTGCAATATATTTTTGTTCAAAGTATGCAATTCCTCAGCTCCAGACCAGTCATTTGAAAATCCACTGATAATGAACAGTCGAACAGTTTGATCGATAGCATTTGAGCGCGATCTACTGCTATCATGTCGAATCCATCAGTGAACATGCCCTAGACTTGGAACAGTACATTGTTGCCTCGATAGTGATTTGAACTCCGGTCCGTGTGCTTGTCATTGCTCCATCAGCATCTCGCGAAGCACAATCAGACAATTACATTTAACGAATGAACTATAGTGTCTTTTGAATTGCCCTAAAATTATTCAGCCTTATTGGAAAGAGACGCAGCAGCTGTTCCATTACTTCCAATCACGTCTCTCTGAAGTTTCAGTTAACAATGATGGGGAATGATTTTGATTGCCTAAGTGCGACTGGGGATATCTGTTACAATAAACTATATATCACCCCATGAGACCGCAGCCTTTGCCCATCAAAAATGTAGCAGTCAATACTGTAGTTCTTTAATTATGTTCAACCTAGCCTTACGAGGTAGAGGCTAAAGAAGGCAGACACAAATATTGATAGTGAAGGGTCTTCCAAAACTACGTTGACTCCGGTTATTAGAATTCACTTGACCCGTGCATAAGATCATCCTTATACTCTATTGTGAGTGATACTTTAACGTACTGCCTGGTGCACGTACCAGCCTGTAGATCACACGACTTGTAACAAATGACTGTGTAAACCGTTAATGTTCGGGTTTAAGAAGTTTGAAAAAACTCTCTGAAGTGAACCAGAAAGTTGAGTTATCTAAAGCTAATTTATCTGGGTCCTAACCACGCATTTACTGCGCAAAAGCGTCAGCCATCCAATCCAAAGGAATCACAAGTTTAATATAACGGCACCACATAGATACTTTGGAATAATTTCACTGAAGGAACGCTTGTGACACAAATATGATTACATAACTTGATCTGATTTTAACGATTAATGCGTTATCTTCTTGTCGGATAAAAACTGTTTTTTTTATATTAAGACTAAACACAGTACCAGTCCGACAAAATAAGTGAATACGATGGGTTCCAGACTACTTTTTCCTGGTAGGGGAAAGGACTGTCGTCTTTAGTTTTGACCTGATAGTTTACTCTGATCTAACTGTCGAATACGAGCACTAGATAGGCTGTTCAAACCGAAGTTTTGGCGTCTGTCTTACTGCGAGAACAGGAGAAACGGACCAAGTTTACACAAGGTAAATCAGACGATTCGTTAGAATATTTTCAAGAATGCAATCAAACTGTGATGATACAGCCGCCTTCCTACGGGTGCCACAATCACGGCATACAAGTCGGTAAAACACGTACCAAACAACCTCTCTGAAAACAACACTAAGCAGGCTCCTTGCACAAGACACAGATGCTCCGAATTAAAAAGCTTTCCATTAAGTGGTTCACTGTTTCAGGGCAGAGCAATTTTTGTCATAACAATCCTGCTAACGAATGGCGCGAAAGAGCAGACCAGCTGACCACACGTGTCAGAAGGGTACACAAAACCGAGCGTTCCTCAGACTATAAGCGAACATCGTGCGTAATGTCGTGCCTAATATGAGGTCAATGGCACAGTAGTAAACACGGTTCCCTCATGAACAGCGTGTCCGTGGTTCAAGTCCCGGCAGTGGCGATGATATGCACTACTAACGAGCTCTAATGAGAGCGAAACTCGAGTCTATGGTGGGTCGACTGTAAATTCTACGGGAATGTGATGTTCATGTCTATGGTGGGTCGACTGTAAATTCTACGGGAATGTGATGTTCAATCTATATGAACTTCAAAGTTGTTCACGGTTGGGTACTAGCTGTCTACATGGATGAGACGTCCAAAATAACGGCTTGTCATCCAGAAAGATGGCTGATTCCAAGTGGCAAAATACTGCCTGCAGAAGTGGTCAATGAGTACTATCGTGTCTTGTAGGATCAGCTTGCTCTTCTGTTAGTGCTGTCAGTATTACTCACTATTGATTAACCAATGAAATTGTTCAACTGCTAAACAGCTAGGTAACTCACTAACTCTCAATCATCAAATCATATATCTGAACATAATATACGTAGGATATGGACTATCATGAGTAAAGAAGTCTCAGTAAAAACGTTTACTGATGGAGTGAACCAGAAAAAGATAGGAGACAACAAAAGAAGCCAGCTGAAAGCTGTGTAAAGTCTATTAGAAACCAAAACAATAACGTCGGAAGTGTGGAGATTGGCAGCACTTTTAAAAAATATCCGCGAATTCCTATTGTAAGCTTTATCGTTGGCATCATCTTGACATTTATTATAACGCTTTAAATTTTCAAATATTACATATTCTGGCAAAAGATAGAGAGAAACGTTGCTATAAAACTCTAAGTGAATGGTTTTAAAAAAATTGAGCGTTGATTGCAGTGATTTAAGACCAGACGAAATAGTTGAGAATGTAGTTGAATGATCGACTTCTACAATACAGGCTTAGAAGTATGAAAACCGAAGGCCAGGGAACCGGACCGAATCTTTCACTTGATTAATACACAGATACAAGAACCTCCACATTCTTCTAGCCACATAAATGAATATAGAAAGGTTACGGGTGGCATACTACGCACGAATGTCACTGTGACTACTTACGTTCTGTCTTGCTGCCAATCGCTAAATGATAGGTAGTTCAGTCTAACTCCGGATTACTAAAAATAGGGTGAAACTGTGTGTTCTTAGAAATAAATTGTACATAGTGGAAGTACATGATTGTGATAAGGACGTTATAGTCAGGTGTGGAAATTGTTGGAAATGGTTCCATGAATTTTTCCGCTACCTTCGGGTGGTGGTCAAGTACTTGTACCGTTTTAATCCGGAGGGTTGTGCTGACTGCAACCTCGGTCATTGCAGATTCAACCTTGCCAGATTG
>LUCH01000780.1:0-43782 GCA_013368495.1 Paragonimus heterotremus
GCAATGTATGTCTTCTTGTCGTCTTAATGAATTGGATAAAGGGAACTCAATGTTTCAAACTATTTTACACGGTTGTCGCGTATTCATATCCGTGTCAATAATGCAGCGACTTCCTGTTTAGACACTACTCGCATGGTGCACAAACAGGTTTCTGATAGTCGCTCCTAGTTCCTGGTCTTCCTGGCGTTAAAACTAGTCTTTTAGTTTCCGCACGTACGGGCCACGCTAAACTACTCATAAACGAAGCTGCATGTTATACAACACTTCTACGTGTATACCCACATATATCTTGTTGTAAATATTACTAAACAGACTTTTCATTTGGGGTAACAAAAACGGTTTGTCTTTGTCATTCGTCCACTCACTCTAGCCTCAACAACATCATGATTGAAGCTATTGTTGATCGTGCTCACTTATCTCTGAATCTGAACTACCGATCAATGATGTGAACGAACCCGCCGTTATGACTAATTCACGAACGACCCAAACCAGCCAAGTAAATAACAAGATGATCTATGGACAATCTTGTCATCTTAGCATTCATTCTATAAGGGGTTCAGTTGACCCATGAATGTGTCTCCCACAACAGGTGAAACTGTTATTTTCCCCAGGATTTTTAAAGACAGGCTTTTTTGTTGCACTTCATTTGTAACTCGTACATCGCATTTGTGTTTGTCCATTCCTGGGCACGTTAGGACTGAAGTTTATATACGATTTTGCTTCCTGTGTTAATCAAATCGACTATGTGAACAAGCACACATCAGCTGTGCCTTTTAGAGGTAAAATGTAAGAAGTCTTTCTTTTCAAAAAGGGCTGGAAAGAAGAGAGGTTTCACCTCTTGTGTGTTATGACTTTATGAACCAACTGGGTTATTGTTAAACTCAAGGCAAATCTGATGATGTGGTCTACAAGACAACTCTTGTCCATTTCGTTGGTTTGGGTCATTCATGCGCCGCCCATGTCGGCGGCTTCCTTCACATCATCGACTAGTAGCTCAGGTGTGAATATAACTAATCATATTCCATAACAGCCCCAATTACGACTTCTGCGTGATCGTAGTTGAACTGGGAAAAACCACCAGTATTATATGCATGCCTTCGAAGTTCCTCTCCCACACTAATGATTTCAGGTGATAATAACCGTATTAGGACAAACAAGAAAACACTTATTAAAGTATATAAACATTCCGTTACTCTATCAAACAACCGCAAGCACACTCATAATCAAGTATCTAATTAATGAGACCATTAAAATTTCTCAACGCGTGTACAATTTAACGGAGTTTCGATTCACTTAGTCGGATAGTTGAACCGGTAATGAACGGACTCATCAATCCGGCTGGTACTAGTGAAAACTGACTAGTGTCCACGTGTTAGAACCACTATTAATGTCGATAACAATACTTATATGTATCGAGACTAACCGGATCATTCGTGTACATAACTAGTCACGAATGACTACCTATATACAAACAGAAACAGGTTGTAGAAAGCCAACCGATCACCAACACATTATTAACTCGACAATGGTGTACTCATCAGTGAACCAGTCACAGTCGTTTTATGAAAGATGAATTCATTCTCCACGTTCTGTCAGTCACCTGACGAGTGATAGAAACGTGGTAAAACCAGAAAGAAATGTATTTATCAGAAACACTCTCATTGTGAGTGGATTTTGACCAATAACATAAGTCCCAAGCATAGTCTTTACCGACTACTTTGGACTATGTTCCGTTATTTGTCATTTTCTATCAGTACTTAGCTACCCAATATGACAATAAAATCGTAAATCACCGTACACACACAATTGAGAATTCATTCTCTTATAAACGGTAAAGATCAGTCGGACAAAGTCAATCGATTTCTAATAATTTTTGCTCTGATTCACAGTTTCCCAGTGAGACGGATTATTTTCTGTGTCCGACGTTGGAAGCATTCCTTGACATCAACATTGTCGACTGTTCTATTTAAAACTACTTCTTCATGAAAATATCGTGAAACTTGTATACAGACGATTTGTTGGAACATGCCTGAGACCGATTGAAAATACATACATTTTAAAACTACCGGTTAGAACTCCATAAAACTGCTTGTCAATGAAGCTCGACTTCTTACAAAAAATATTTGCCGGATCAAGTGAACTGGTTGCTAATTTGAAAATTGATCGAATTAACCGACAATTTCAGTGGATGAAACCTATAATTCCTACACTTATTTTCCGCGAAATCAGTTGACTCTTTAATAACCCCATTTGATGATTTCTTACTGTTTTTAGTCAGATAGTTCACTGCACCTTCGGGCTAGTCGAGCCCCTCACTGCCAAGTGAGTCAGACTCTTGAGTCACTGACTCCAGGTAGGGTCCCCCAAGAAAACCCTGTATCATGTTGTCTCGCAGGTCAATTTTTTGGGTCAGAGGCTTGAGGTGGGGCCCTTCAAATCAACTCCCTTCCAAGGCACAAACGACCAGGAAGTACCAGAAGTTATCGGTCTCCTGACAGTGGCATTGTTCCAACATTATGATATTCTCCCTCTATTTTGTCTCCAAGTTTTTTGCTTTCCCTGTGTCCACGAGTGACAATTGGCTTCCAAAGCCAGGAAAATTAGACAACATTGGCGCTTTCAATGTCTGCACTTTCCGACAAGTCGGTCAGCAAGCTGTTCTGGCTAGTGCTTTCTCAACTCTGGAACTTGATATGTGTTGTGTATCGGAGACGCGAGTCTACGATTCTAGCATGGTTATCCATTGGAGCTCACCTCTAGATAACTGTCGATTCAAGCGCTTCTCTCTCAGGGTTTCTGGTGACGCTGAGGCTGAATCTCACGGTCAAGCTGGAGTGGGAATCACACTGAGTTCCAGAGGAGAACAATGTTTGCTCGATTAGATCCCAGTGAACAGTCGCTTGTGCACTGTCAGACTCAATACATCGGTAAAAGTCTGTCGACGCAAATCAGAAAAGCGTTGTATATTCATTACATCGGCGTACGCTCCGACGGATGGCTGTTCGGATGCTACCAAGGATGCGTTCTATGACGCCTTCGTTGACCTTCTGAAGCAAACTAAACACTCATACATCATCATACCAGCGGGCGATTTGAATGCTCAGCTTGGTCGTCTTTCTTCGGATGAGAAGCGGCTGGGAGGTATGTTTGGTGTCTGGGCACAATGTACTGACAGTGGCGAAAAACGGTTGCAGCTGTGCACATCCCAGGGGCTTTATATTTCGAGCACCGCATTCCAACACAGAAAAAAGCACTGTGTTACTTGGAGACCTTCGTGTGTTTCTCAGCCGTGGACACAGCTGGACCATATGGCAGTTAGTTACAGGTGGTGCCACTCGTGCCTTTTGGAACAACCACCTGAACTCGGACCATGCTGCTCTGCGTGCCCGTTATGTTTGGTCATTTGTCCAGAAGAAATACGCTCGTAAATGCAAGATACTTAACTGGCATTCAAGTGATGAGAGTGTGAAGAACGCTTACCAGGAAGCGTTGGTGAACAAGTTGCCCAGTTCGAGTGAGGTAAAAGATGCCAACGAACACTGGGAACAAATCACAGTAGCTACAAAAATAGGCTGTGAAGAGGTGCGTCTCGGGAAAGCTGTTCCGTTGCGATATAATCAGATTTCCGTCAAGTCGACAAACCTCATGAACAAATGTCGATCGATTCCAAATGGTTCTGAATATGACGAAAACCGTCGAGAACTTAAACGCAAGCTGACTGAAAGCTTGTGCAAGGACCGTGAGCACTGCCTGCTCGAACACTTAAAAGAGATGGAAAGAGCCTTTTGTCTACGAAAAGTACAGAACTTTTGTCCTCGAACGGTGGCTGTACTGACCGTCGAGTCAGTAGAAGTGAGACTATATATGAAAAAAATGGTTCACTTACTACCAGTCAATCACGCTGACTTGACAGATGGACTGAACACTTTGAAGAGCAGTTCAGTTGGCCTTCACCAGACCATGTGGACGGCGGGACCCGATTGGTCAGTTATTGGATTCCAGACGGTCCTCCACCGGAAGCAGAAGTGGTCCTGGGGCTCAAGTTGTCGAGGCGTAATAAGCCTCTTGGTTCAGACCCCTCTCTCCTCTTTTCAAGAATGATGAAGAGAGGTTGATATTACAACTGAAAAAACTCCTCCATACGATCTGGGAGACTGAAAAGGTATCTCGTTGTTGGTGCTTACCAACAGTAATTTCCGTTTACAAAAAGGGGGCCCGAAGTCTATGTGACAACCACAGAGGCATTAGTCTAGTGTCAGTTGCGTCCAGGTTATTCACTTACCTCAGTTTGCGTCGAATCACTAAGCCCAGAGAAAGTCAGACACACGTAGAACAGGCAGGATTTCGATCCGGTCGAGAATACGTTGACCACATTTTTATCTTGCGACGGATCTTGGAACATCGGCACTTTTATAGGCAGCCGACGGTCGTGGTCTTTTTGGACCTGAGGTCTGCTTTTGACTCAGTCGCTCGTAACGTTCACTGGAGCCGTCTCCTTCGCAAGGGAGTACCAGAGAAATACGCGAATCTCTTGAGATCACTGTATGCTCACTCTGCAAGCAGGGTGAAAGTTTATGGACAACTGTCTCGGGTGTTCATCACTTCTAGTGGTGTTCATCAGGGATGTCCGATTTCCCCCTTCCTGTTCAACTTTGTCACGGACGATATTCTAAAGTGTGCGCTTCGGGAATCCAACGAGCTTGGTGTTGTGCTTCTTCCTGACGCTAGGTTGACCGATCTGGAATATGCGGACGACACTATCTTACTTAGTCCCTCTGCTGAAGACATGCAGACAATGCTGAACAAGGTGAGTGACCGGGCTGGTTTGTATGGAATGAGCGTAAAGTGCTGCTTCAAGACTGGACCCATTATCACTCCTATCTCCCTTATTGCAAGCAGTCCATTTGAGACTATGAGCAACTTGACATACTTGGGTATCATCATCCCAGCAGCCTGTTATACTGCTAATGATATATCAGCGAGGGTAACAGAAGCACGAGTTACCTTCATCAACCTGCGTCATCTGTGGCGTAGAAAAGACTAAGATGCTACAATGCTTGTGTGCGCTCTGTTTCGCTCTATGGATCAGAAACATGACTTGTTCGCAGCGAAGATATGACCAGGCTTGCTTTGTTTGACCGTTATTGTTTCCGACAATTAGCCCACATCAAGTGGATTGATCGCGCGAGCAACGCGGCCGTTTGACGGCGTCTATTACGGAATACGCGATCAATTGGTCAGCTAATCACGCTGGACAACACGAGAAAACCAGCTGAGCGTTTACCGTACCGGACCTTGCATACTAAAAACACCAACAACTGGGTGAAACCACATAGTGGTCAAGCAGCAACTTGGTCCTGAAGTATCAAGTCCCTGACCGCTTCACTGAGCAAAGTGGATAGGTGTCGCGTGCCTGGATGGGGTCCTCGTGATCACTCCAACCGCTAGTTAGAAAAGTTATCCGAGATGGCGGTGTATCGCTATTATTGGTGTACCTGCATTTATACCATTTCAATTTTTTCCATTTGGTCTTCTTTTATAAATTTTCAACCTTTTCAGTAAGGTTTGTTTCAGTCTAGGATATTCCGCGTCACTGTTGAGGTGAGCGGTGGTTCCTTCCGGCCCGTCTCATGGCCGTTGCGATGATGAAGATGATCATCATCATAACAAAGATAGGATTTATAGTGTTATCGACATCCTGCTAGGATTAAAACCAATGTAGTGAAGACAAGCAATCGCACTATGCTACTCACAACTTTATTATTCAGTAGTGTGGCAGGAGCATGGAGTTTGACATTGAAGTGGCACTGAGAAAAATGCAAGAAACATTGCAGTGCAAAGTGGCATGAAACAGTTGTTGGTACTTAAAGGAATTAAGCACCGACGCCGGTAGCAACCGTGACGTTCTGAGAGCAGTTTCGCATGTAGATGAGTGTTTTTGTTTATAGTCATGCTGTATTGATGTTCTGATAGACAACGCTTGCGACATCCGCGTTTTTGGCTCACAACAGTAAGAAGATGGCGGAGTTTCCAAATATGCCACTCTATTGATTCCAATGCTGTGATGTGAACACCGGCATCAAGTGGCTATGACAAATAGCATTCCTATTCACACAATATACAATCCTGTTGTCCTGGTGAAAAGTTACTTTAACATATGGACTGGATAACACTAGTAGGAGCTCAAACCGGTGAACTCAGTTAGTAGTCTTGACTTGACTAGGTTGCACTGAAGCCTCCAGTAGCTTGTCTACATAAAAGTGGTTGTAGCAGAGAATTGTGGAACAGTTTCTACCACTATCCAAAGAACGTTAACTGGAGGGCTAGGAACATTAGACAGTTGAAATTGTGTTTTGTATGACCAGTAATGAAGGGTTTGGCCAGCAACTGCACCTAGTATTTTCAACTCTGACTATGTCCTCTGTTATGCTCTTTAGAACTGAAGCGCAATGAACAAGTTTAAATCGTGGGTGATCTTGCCGAACCGAAATTAAAAACCGTATCGCATTATGCAAACTTTTGATCGAAAAACCAGATACCAAAGTAGAAGAAAGGCTTCAGAACTCTTGACTTATTAACGAAGGTAGAGAGTTCAGTAAGGATTTTGTATATGTATGGAACCACAGTGAACAGATCGAATGGTGAGACAAACACTAGATCCCTTTGGTCAAATTCACCTTCACAGAAAGTAGACACACACTAAAAGATGTACACTTTACATATACTTTCGTCAATCGGGCAATTTAACGGCAGAGAATATATTTTATTCAACTACAGTAACAAAGCGGGCCGAAAAAACTGGTTTGGCAACAGAAACCAGAAACGGTAATAACCAGTACCACTGTAAGTTAGTTGATTGCGTCAACAACTCTTGCGCACAATACTGTTAAATTTTAACATGCACGGAGTCGACGGATGCCTGTAAACTGGGGTTTTGAATCTGCACCAAGACTAGATGAGTTGACGGAGACAGGAAATGTATATCGGTTGGTAACGTTAAAGTCCTTGCTATCGGGGTCACAGGTGCTTTGTGTTGCTAGTAGTTGGGTCAACCGCCCTAAGATAGTTTCAACCGTCCACTGTGAACAGCGCTAACCCGTTCAGCAAGGCAATTTACACTGAAGCCACAACCGAACTGGTAGATGCCATGGGAGGTACAGAGATCAAGAGAACACTGGGTTCTGCTGTGAATGCTTGTTTCTGTGATAGACTACGTGACTGGAGGGACGCATTTTGTCGTTGGATTTATCTCATCAGGGCTATTCGTAACCTAACACTGCAACTCCGTTGCTGTTGACAATTAAACTACAGATATTTGGTTGTCGTTAGAGTTTCTTAGAGAGACCTTTCGTCATTCTTCACTGCATCTGCTATGTAAATCCTCCGAATCCCGTTGAACAGCGTTTCGAGTACATCAAGGTTAACGCGGCGAGTACTGTTCATCCTATGTTGAGTTGTGGCAAACTGTTCGCTACAGCCCATCATCAGGGCGTCTAGCATACGGAACTATTCAAAAATGCATGCCCACTATTGCGCACTAACTCGTGCAAACGCAAACGCTACTGCCGAGTGGATACTCCACCAAAACAACACAAAATGCTGAGGAAGTTTCTCATTCCGTCCTACAACCCAATGATGAACGGCCGACAGACTTCACTTTAGGAGAATGAGTGGTGAGCCAGCTTTAGAACTTAAAAAACCACATATTCACTTTCCGTGACGTTGGTCTTCTTTCTGCTACAACATACCGGATAAAAGAGATTCGCACAATGTTATATTGCTTCATTGGAATCTGTTCTTTAAATTTATCCACACGAATGAATCGTGACCTCCGAAAATTTCTTCACTGTACACCTATCATCAATAGAGAATGCTATCCAACTTTTTGTTATCTGGATCCCTGGACATTCGACTATAGTTAAAACACTACCTAGTAGGTTGACAAAAAAACGTGAGTTATTTCAACCTATCTGAGAATCTATGAGTAGTGTGGTTGATTAAGCATCTGTTATGTGTATAATTATAAGAAAAAGGAAAACAAAAGGTTGGCTTTCCAGTCTTTGTGTTGCAAGTTCTTCGGGATCATATAACGTGCATGACCACATGTGAATTGCATAATGCTACGCTGATGAAGCACAAACGGAAGCAATCACAATAATGTGGATTGAACCCACGTCCACAAAATCGATTTATGGACGTCGTTGCTACTGAGTCATAGTAAGACCAAACATCTGGAGACACAAAATTGTCATTTCAATTCGGTCATGCTCGTTGTGAGACCGGAGAATCTGTGATCAACACACTTGTCTCGTGTGTACCATAATCACAGTGTAACTCAGGGTATGGGTAAGGATATGCACTGTTGATTATTTCAAACACGGACTAAACTTTGAGTTAATGCTCTCCTTGAAATTGGACCTGGGAAACGATGTGCTTGGATGGCAAAACCTTTCAACGATACTAGTGATTACTTAATTGTTGGTAGACTATTGACATATAGATTCCTTCAGTGATATATACATCTACTTTACTAACCAAGTATTCTATTTACTTTATTCTGCAATCAAGAATAACAGTTTAGAACAAGTGACTTACTTTACTTCTCTCATTAAGTGAGTTCTTCACAATACAGTCGTTAACAGAGTGTTCACCATTTGAAATTATGGCAGGCTGACCGGGAATGTTAGCTGGCACATAACTGTCTGAATTGCCTGAATCCACTGGGCAACTATTCGGATGTGTCTGTAACTGTTGCGTCATTTCCGGAGAAACACTGACTGGAACAGGGCTTTTCCTCTTTGCAGTCGTACATGTCTTGACACAGTCTGTTAAGCTCTATACATAACGAAAGAGATATAAAAATTTTCAAGGGGTCTTTTTAAATAAACGACAACTCATGAAAGTAAGCAAGCCAAATTCAACTTTGGCTTTTCAATTCATAGAGACCAGATGTGTTTTAGTGAGACTCAATATTAGTACAGGGTTGATGAAATGATTCAGCTGAAAGGTAAGCCGCTAAGTATATGAATATATTTAATGATAAAACGAAACAACACCTTTATCTGCAAAAAGGCATCTTTGTATCTTGAGCTCATAGGCTCATAGGTATGTCCAGGGAAAAAAAGGATTCTGTGTAAGCCTTCTTGTTATTGTGTTGTCTGGGGAGTCAGCTGTGTTGAAAGGATTATGAATTTTAAGAGGAAGTGATAGATGTGCGCAAAATGAGATTCAGATATACGTACTCGTGTGTACGCACACCAGGTTGACAACTGAAATGCACTGAAGCAACATGCAGACAAGTGTAGGCGTTTTGAAAACATCTGTAAGGATCAATCGAGAGGGGAGTTAAACTAATGAACAATCGGACCACTGATTTCATAACTTAGAGGAGACTCAAGTAAAAAACGTGGAGCTTGGTGGATTCGAACCAGGGACGGAAACAGCAAACGGAACAATCGTTGTACCAGCTGAGCTAGCAAGCGATTCTGAGAGATCAGAAATTTCGCATTTTTATCTAGTTACCCAGTTAACCAACCGTGTCACGTGATTCCATGGTTAATCAGTCAACTTGCATTGGTTATTCGTTCTATCACTTCGTTTTGCAATTTTTGTCGTACCATTTCGCATTCCTGTCTGATAATTTTTACTCTTTATGAACATTTCTTTTCCGTATGATATACGGGTGCCAAAGATACGTTTTGACACTCTTATTCAATGCAACTGGCACTTAATATAAGCCCTGAGTTCCACAGAAAGTCGCATCCCAAAGATGACTTACAAATACCTAAACTCGCTAAAAAAAAGCCATTTTTCCTGATCAAGACAAATTGCACCACATTAGGCATTTCAACGGTATTAGGGTCTATCAATGTTGGTTAGAGGTAGGGGACTAAAACAGTACCGTTATCAGTGTTCACTTCTATGTGCTTTGGGTGATCAACCCATCCATCGCCTCAGAACTTATAGACAATCGCTCGATATCCTGACGTTAATATGAAAACCTGTAAACCAGTTGTCAAAGCAGGTCGAAAATGTGCATTCAAACTGGGAATCTGTAAGCGGAGTTTCTCAGACTGATACACCAAATAACTATCCTTTACAGCCATTGAGTAGTTTTCGTGTGCAAGTTGGGAATTGAAAGTTTTTCTGGATCGAAAATTCCCGGAAACTGCTACCTGGATGGCCGTCAGTATTCGCTTAATAAACCCACTGTTCGACCCATCAAATGGCAATATATCCTTTAAAAAAGGCCGGCATCATATCTTTTGGCGGCAACACAATTTTCGGACTTCACGTGCATGAAGCGAGTCCGCATGCAAAGTTCAAAATAGACAGTCTCGTAAGTTTGTGTACGCTCACTTCCATTAATTAACCGACTCCATTTGAACGTTGTGACTCATATGTTAGTCCACAGAATAACATACTCCGTAGGTAAGTTGAACACCACTTGTACATGATTGCAGCCTTTACATTCAAACAAAACTAACTTATAGCCAGTCTGCCTCGAAAGGATGCACCAGATTCGAATTTTCTCCTGTTGAAGCTCGTCAGTAGCTCACATCTTTGTCATCACCGGGATTTGAACTCCGGTCGTCTTCTCTGGAGACATTCGTGTCGACCATGACTATGCAGCAGACTTAATAAACTCCGAGATTTCACCCCGACTCAAAGTTCCTAATGATGGATTTATCGATCAGAGTTGGTACACAGTAGCTTTGTTTCCTATCAAGGGGGTCAGGCAACTTGATCATTAGTCATAAACTAAGGTGATTGACTGTTCAGATGTGTCAGTTTGGTCCTGCGTACCATAGTCAACAAGGTTGTCTCATGAAACTGTAGCCAGAATTCAAACACCGGCCATGACAACGGTTTTCAATAATTGAGAGCTTTGACAGAAGTGAAACTTGAGTAGAGTTCCATTCCAAAGTAAGCCTTCTGGTAAGGTCCACCGGAATGTGAAGACTATTATCAAATGTAAATAATCTTCAACTTACAAGCAACAAAATGCCCGACTACTCATCAGTGTTATAGTCTGTGTTAGCAGAAAATGATATGAAACTGCATCAACTGTCTTGTCGAATCATATTCACGGACAGCGCAGGAACGCTAGTGTTCACCAATAAAGTCGTTACATTTGATGAAGCACTAGTACATAAGAGAATAGTTGATGCTGACGCATATGGACAATATACGATTACGCGACTATCACTCTGTTCGTTTCTTAACTCTATCGAAGAGGTGTTAAGTAAATCCAAACAACTGGTTGTTTATACGTCATACAGTTCCTTAAAAAATAAAAATAACTTTTTGAAAACTTGTATTCGTTTCCGCTCCTGCTGAAGGTCACAGTACAATGAATTATCGCTGGCATTTATGCGTCAAACCGATTTCAATACCAGAAGGGCAACAGATGATTTTGTCTATTATCGATATGTAGTTAGGTACTTCAATACTACTTTCAATAAATGTCTTTATTAAACTACTATGCTGCTTAAATGTCGCCGTTCAGTTAATGTGCAGGTTAGCGAAAAAGCATATAAACTTCTGTTGAAGCGTATTACGTATTGTGTCTTTCGTAACCCACCTCTGGATTGGAAGGATGAAAATTATGAGACAGAGATGAGAAACATGGCGACAAAATGAAAGGATCGTAAGACGTTGTCAACTAAACAGTAGAACGAAGAATCAACCACTGTGTGTACTTATTTACACAAAAACACCCCCCAATCCCTTTTAGGCAAAACAGTGACTTGACTCGCTAGCACAAGTATTAGCGACCGTGTCTATTCAATCACGCTGTTTAGAGATTGGGAATGGTGACACGGATGTATGTATCAAGTTCTGTTTCAATGTCATCCGCTGATAATGTTATCATAACATATTCGAGTAGAATGATTAGGAATGAGCCTACCTCAAACATTAAAGGAATACTTATGGTTTTTCAGACGACTCACCTGGTTTATCAGCTTCGGTAACTGAGTTATATGACACTAATTCAGAGTAAATGTAAGAATATACCTCAGAGGATGGGAAGACCGATGTGATATACCGTAGTTCGAAACAAGATAGTCTCTGACCTACTAACAGTACAAAGAAAAACCTCTCCAAGTAAAACGCCTTGTAGTCTCACAATACACTCCTTGTTACTCTCATAAGGTACTGCGTCCAAGTCTGACTAGTTAAGCCCCAGGTAAGGATTTAAAGGTGATTCGAACACCAGTACTTATTAATAATGTGAGAAGGATGTTATGTATCACGGTCCTAGCAACCATTTTACTCAAACCCTCTTCTCTCTTACCGACTAGATGGACCTATTAAAAGAGAATAACATAAATGAAATAATATGTCATAGTTAGTCTATACGTTAAGGATTCTTCTTTCGTTTTGGTATCCACATTTAAAGTAGAATTCCATTCAAACGTAGAAACGACGCAGCAGCCGAATACATAATTTTCACCTTACTAAGGTCCGCGGAAATGCGAAGCAGTGTTTGAAACAGTCTCCTTGATATACATCTGACGAGAGACTTCATCACTATAAGTTTACACGATACATATGGCAATATTTATCTGCATCATTACAAGCGTTCGCTTCGGTAACGTGTACGTCAAAGATGAGTCAATGAGTGAAATCGCACACACAGAGGATAGCGCTGCAAACGCACATATACTCACATCATTTGGGGCAAAGTTGGCCTATATTACAAGGATAGACCGACAAACAATCTGTTTCGTGAAAAGAGCTCCATTAAATCACAGTAGCCGATTGTTACTAGTGGCGTGTGCAATCTGACTACCTGTGGAGCTGGCTATTGGTTCTGTAATGATTGCGTAAGCAACATGTTACTTTCAGCTGTCAAGCACACAACCCATTTCGGAATATCTTTCTTTTATTCAATGGAGTGATCATCGAGGTAGGTGGTCGAATATCTGCACCTGAACTGACCAATCTAACTCGATCTGACTTGGAGTGACAATGAGTTTTTAACTCGAGACGTCGACATTCAAATTTTCAGGTAAATAACAGTAAACGCGGTTGATTGGTAGGCCGGTCACCGTCTTTTAATTTACTAGAGTAGTAAAATTCGACCAAGTGAATGCAGATCTTATCGATTTCGTAACCTAAACAGTCGTGCGAATCGGTGCGATTGAGACGAAAACAAACGAGCTTCTTGAATGGTGGGCTGCAAGCGGTAAACCGGGGAAAACATCGACGATGAATGGCAGAAACCTCATATAATCTTCACTGGACTGCTGAATTTTTTCTTAAAAATATGAACGTTGCTTAATTGCGGGTATTATTGGGAACATAATAATTCGTTCAAAGCTACTTCACGCGGGCATTACAAATATTTGTAATCGCTTATATTCAAAAACGTAAAGTTCTCGCCAATCATGCTGCTATCAAACATCACTACTAGCTTGTCTTTATCAATTTTTGTCTTCATACTGCCGATCGTTTCACCTTACCCCCAAACTCCTTCCTGAAAACTGTAGGTAGTATAAAGCAGGTTTTTCAGCATTGTCGTTGTACTCATTAAGCAGGAATAGTGGTCTTGACAGCTGCCTTGGGTAGTACTATCTCGTCAGCCTGTAATATTGCTAATGAGATATCAGCGAGAATAGCAAAAGCACGAGCTCTTTGTCAAACTGCGTCATCTGTGGCGCCGAAAAGACGTCCGATTGTCGCTGAAAGGAAGGGTATATAATGCTTATGTGCGCTCCATTTTGCTTTATGGTTCGGAAACGTGGCTTGCTCACAAAGAAGATATCAACAGACTTGCGGTGTTTGACCACCGCTGTCTCCGCCAAATAGCCCACATTAAATGGACTGATCGCGTGAGTAATGTGGCAGTTCGCCGGCACGTATTCCGGAACGCTCGGGATGCGCGATCAATTGGTCAATTAATCACGGTACACGGCTTGCGATGGTTGGGTCACGTACTCCGTATGTCATCTGATCGTTTACCGTACTGAGTATTATATGCTGAGGCCACCAACAGGGGTAAAACCGCGTGGTGGTCAAGCAACAACGTGGACACAAAATATGAAGGTCCTGAGTGCTCCATTGAACAGAATGGGTAGGTGTCGCCTACCTGGATGGGGTCCTCGTGATCACTCAAACCGCTGGTTAGAGACGCTATCCGAGATGGCTGTGTATTGCAGTCAATGGCGTACCTGTATCCATATCATTTCTAGTTCTTCCTCTTAGTCTTTTATTAATTTTCAAACTTCTCATTAATGGTTCCTTCGAGGTTATTCCACGTCACTGTTGAGGTGAACGGCGGCCCGAACCACAGTACTTTTTGGTCAGGCTGATGGCTGTGATGACGATAATGATAATGATGATGATGGCCTTGACAAAAACACAATACAAGCACCTTGAGTGGTCGTCACTCTTTTTCCGCACCCCATTCAATTATTTGGAAACTAAAGCGCTCATTTTTGCAGCAATTCTGACGCCGTCTGTTATTTTAACAGCGGAACCAAGCTGAACACAAGAACTTGTAGCTTTCTGCGAAATGATTTGGTTTACAGCAGACTGCGCCTAACACGTATTTCATTCGCTTTCACGTACTGCTATAAAGTTGTCTGGTTGATCTCTTCGAAGTTTCGATCGATTTTACGATGACTGTTTGTACTGTATATAGATTGGCAAAATGAGGGAATAATTTACTGCTGACGATCGAATTCTTGACTGTGTTCTAAGCTATACTAACTGATTAGAATATTGAGCAAAGAACAACATGCGACATTGATAACTTATCTAAAAATTGCAAGTTTTCCTTGATCAACAGATATTTTTTTAATTTTCGAATCAGCACTTCATCTGTTCAAGTTAACTATCTCATTTTAAGTTACTAGCGTGATAACCAGATATGGGAACTGAGAAGCAGTTCATAGATCCGACAAGAACACAATCAAAGGAGTAGGCCCTGTGCAACCACACTTAGCTTTTTTGCTGTAACGCAATTATGATTGTATACCTGCATCTCTTTCGTTTATGTCAAACCCACCACTTACCATTCCACTCTCGGACTCGTTTTGCTACAACCATAACAACCTAACCTAATATAAGTTTGTGGTAATCGGCAGACGTTGTTCTCCTCAGGGTAATGAGAGTCTCCAGTTCCTATGTGTTCACTTATTTGGACTTCCGAAGTGAAATTTCCCGTCTCGGTTAAAACAGGTTTATGCAAACCAGCGTAACTTGATAAAGCTTGTGTACTTGAACCAAATAAACTTGTCTCTTCTACAAAGGATACACGGATATTACCACAAAGTTGGACTAGTGACCGAGTTCAAATGTGAAATTTCTAGGCTCCAGAAGTGGTTTCGCAGCTCAGCTAGTATAGCGCTTGGGGTTTTCCGGCATGCTGTTTCTGTCGTCGGTTTGCATCTAGTTAAAGCCCAAACTTTTCACAATTGGACCTTCTCTAAATTAATAAATCTGTCACACAACTTATCAGCTCTATATCAACCATATTTGTGATCACCAATGTTGTGAGCTCGTGGAGTCCAGTCTCATCTCGAGACAGAGTGAGACAAGAGACCGCTCCAGTCGCATAAGCATGTTATAGGCACGTTATCCAAAATACTGTGAACATACGAGGATCTACATAATTTCAAAGATGCCACATTTGAAAACCAAAAATATACTGAAAACCGATATGGTGGGATTGGAAATCTGAACATAGGTTTAAAACTGACATAATTAATGGGTGCGCCATGTACACGGATCATCCAATTGTTTGACTGTTTGCTAGCTTACGCTGTTTTGACTCATACTGGCCTATTGAGATCATGAGTAGAAACCTGCTTTTCTTTACAAACCCTTTTAGATACAGGTCACTAAACGATTTGAGTGAGATTTTCACAGATACGCATCATGGTTTTTATAGTCGCTTACTTCATGTAAAAATTCTCCGTGGAGATCAGTTTACTTACACGTTGCAGCGCTAATTCCAAATCCCGATCGGTCAAGTCGAAACGTTTCGGAGGCATTCGATTTCGCGGCTGATAGACCACATCAAAGGCTAGTTCGTCATGTTTCGCACGCGGGTTCAATTCCAAATCTGGTTCGTTTACCTTTCTGTCCACGCAGTTTGGTCGGTCCTCCCTTCGCCTACATAAGTAGGCACCACGTTTGACCCTTGTTGCAATAGACGAATGTATAAGAGAAGTGGGCGATAGAGGACTATCATAACGGTGATGGATACCGGACTGCTCTTCCCATGGCAAAGGGTAGGAGTAAATTGCTGATGGTTGTTCGGAAGGAGCAGAGAAACCGGTTAGCACACACAGAGCGGCTTCATGATCTGTACGGTATCGCTTCTCTGGAGACGGCTGTGAATCGTCGGTCCCGTTTGAATTTTCTGTCAACGGAAGCACCCGTCTGCCGTCACGCTTCAACTTGATCCCACTCTGAGTAGTTCCTCGTAATCGAGTACGGCGTAATTTGGCGGCTGTGCGGAATACACATTTCACACAATTACTACGGTAAACAGTATATTTAGCAGGTAGTAGTGTATTAACGCCACTGACATTCAATAATACGATAGAACGGCAGATGAGAGACAGATCGAGGGATACTGTTCGCACTGTTTCGGCATAGTTATGTGTATGAAGCCGAACCAATATATTCTTAACTTGATCGATCAGCTATTACGCTTAACCGAAAACATATAATTATACACTGAAAACAAACAGTGTGAACAGTGTGAACAGAGCTCAAAACGAAAACGGATGGCCATTCCACCCACTAGCAAGCTGTTTCTTATTGCCAAGACGATAACGAACACTTTTGTGACAAATGAACAAACGTTATTCGACGGCAGTAAGTTAGGTACACTAATGGTCTCCACACAAAAAATAAGTGGACGGAAAATTGGGGGGAGAAGCTGAAACAATACTGTTCCATCACCTCGAGTCTCAGTGTTGTAATTAGGTTGAAATGCCAGCTGAAATCTAATAAGCCATGCGCAGACGATGTACTGTGTGAGCCTTGTGTGTATCAGGAATCACTCTGCATTGCGGTTACCGAACTGCTTTGCTAGTGGTCTGACAGTGGACGTATCAACTTGCTAACAATCATCATGTGATTAGTCTTTTTTATATCTGTTCCATATACATCTTGCTACAAGAAGGTACAATGACCGAATCAGAAGAGAGTCTCGAGAGAAGTAGTTAATCATAAAAGAAATTCTCAAAAGACTCAAAAGGTTTGAAAATAGTGGCAAAATTCACTTGAGAAGATCACAAGATTTAGTGCACATAAATTAAAGGATGCTATAAACAGTCTTATCTAAGCAAAACAAAACAAAAACACTACAATTAGTTTCCGATGTAACAAAAAGCACTTTAGAGTTCAGCCTTATACGTAAACTCAATACCATCACAAGAACTAGGTGACGGACGCCAAAACAAAACTCTATGGTTGAACAAAACGATAACATGGCAACAGCTGAAAACGCAACAGAGATACGCTGTCGCACATCATGGACTAAAACACACGGTTCTCAAACTTGCCAGTGACATTTCGTTTACTTCGATTATGAGTAGAAATAATCTGGATAGCTGTTCAAAGCGAAGAAAAGTCAGTCGGCTGAAGTGGTAACGATAGATGCTCACTAATTGTAAGACGCACATTTTAAGCCTCTGAAATGAACGAACTGGCCATAGTGAATGGTAACTCAGAGGCTGACTCTTATAGCCAGATGCTGTAACTGTCCTGCTGCCCTTCATTTTTACGCAGGGGATTATGATTGTCCACCGAGACAACAGTTCACTTCGCATGCCGTATACCAAGAGAACATAGCTGATTATTTAAGAGATTAGGGTTTTGGAAAAGCAAATCTATATTCCTGACCAATTAGCTCCTCAAGTAAAAAAATGGCGAACACTGTGAGGTCAGAATGAAGAAATGTAAGTTCCAACATGCTGCTGAATTGCACGTAACCGACGTATCGAAGTGCCGCGATGAACTGGTAGAAGCACACTGCTGCTGTCTGGTGGAATTACTGCAAACTCATAATAACAATATAATCTTGTCACACCTAGTTTCCGTATTCGCATGTATGGTTCTTGTTCAATTCAGGTTATTCAAACCAAATTCAGCTTACTAGTCTGTTATAAGATTTCCCCGTTAGTTGAGGATAACGGCTCTTGCAAACCTGATCATCCGGTTAGGTTAGCTACATAATTTTGTCGAAGGATGTTTGTCCAAAAACTATCGAACTGGTTGTTGCCGTTTAGTTCTAGTCTGATAGAGTTTGGACCAAAATTGAGATAAACGAATCAGTAGGGCAAAAGCGTTGTAGCCAGATAAACAGAAGAGATGTTCGTAAGAAAAGCCATGGGTAACACTCAGTACCAAAACACACCTACTCATTAGAAACACGATCATGCATACGTTATGAAACCAGCTGATTCAATCTACCTATGACATTTTTTTCACGGTTCTGTCGGTCGGATTCGAAGTAAGGTTATATTTTCTTCTCCTGAGACGGCTTGACATCAGTGAGTGTAACCGAGTACTTCGCTGTAACCGTGACAACTGGATTCAATGAATTCGTCAATACGAGGAGCGAATTTTAAACTCCGGTTCGGACGAGAATATGCATCACCTGTGGCCTTTGACAACAATTTGATTACACAGATACTCCAGCAATTTCATAAACAATGAATAGCGAAACATCCTGAAATATTTTATGTACGGAACACCCGGGAAGGACACTAAGCAACCTGTTCCGTAGAATCGGTTCATACAACGCTCACGAAAGTGTTCTTATCAAACCGCTCCCCAGTACATGTTGAAAGAGTTGTGCACAGTGGTGCCTAGCATAAGAGGAGACGTTTTCAACCGACAGCTTGTTGATGGAAGAAAATCCTTATAGGTGCAGAGACAGCCGAGCTTTCACTTACAGCTCGGTTGTTTGTTTGCAAGGTGTAGGCGCCTTGATGTTGTATGTCTGAATATAGACGTAGTTATTTTTAGTAGTTAGATCCATTGCCCTCACCTTCTTTTTTTTACTCCCTTCTCACATAAGTGTCTTTTCTTCTTCGTGGTTGTGTGGCGGTTAAGCATCAGTGTGAACCACTGATGTATTGCTGTCTAAGATGATGATGATGATAAACCATGGCTGTCTAAATAAGACATTTTTTAACCCTGTCATCTTCTGGGGATCACCTGGAGTGCTTCTTAAGCATAAATCCACTTCGAGTGGCAAGTACCCTGTTGCTTAATTGTGTCTGCTACTTTCGATGTAGGAAATCAGGTTCAAGAACAGTGAATGCAATTCACTTGACTGTTTTATCTCAAACAATGTCTGCCCCTTTTGCACGTAGCTTAGGTAACGCACTTCCCGTAACAAACCAAAGACACCCTGTGTGTGTGCATGACTTCCAGCCAACAAACAGGGAAGTACGCGCGGTCTGAGTCAACTGTACGATGAGAAGCCAATCTTAACATGACCAACAAAGAAACCTGTATACATTGAGATGTGGAAGTCACGTGGATGAAGTGACAATTCACAGTGCATTGGAAGTCATCTCAGTGTCAAACGGACGCAGTCAGTGGATGTAAAACATTTTAACTTTCAGTATGTCGCATGGTATAACGCTTACAGAGTTTGAACAAGATATCTAGTCGAGTTTTAAACAAGTCAAAACATACAGAGGAAAGCCAGACGACTTCACAGGCTACAGATAAATGGTAGCCGATCCTCGAGAAGCCAACCATCACAGTAAACAGCCTCAAGGGAGGAGGACTCTCAAATCAATCAGAAGGACAGAACCACAGTCCTTTAACTGGCACGTGTTACCACAAACATTCTCCTAACTTGAACTGAATGCTTACACTGAATGAATCCACAAGGCTCGATTACCTGAAAATGGTTTTATCAAAAGTTAACATCTTACTCATCGTTCAAATGTCTGATTACTCATTTCTTATAAACATCTCAGTAGGAATGCACCAATTTTAGTAACGAAAAGAATTTCCGTGTGAACGAGCATGAAATGGATATGTGGTAAGAGCGAGAACATCGAAAAGGTTACCCGCGTTTCAGCAGGAGAGAGTGTAAAACCACTTCCTGTTTGATCAACTTTTTAACTGTGTTGTAGCATGAGACCAACACGAAAACTTTCGAGTTATCAAAAAGCCAATTTAAATGAATAACTATTACTGTCATCGTTTTGTACGTGAAAACCACTAAATCACTGTCAGTTTATCTTCGTTGTTACCTTTCGATTTGACATCCTCATTCAATATTTGTAATCGTTTTTGTTAGACCCAGTGTTGTATATTTTTGTACTGTATTGTGGTAAACGGTTGGTAAGGTAGAATAAACGATATACTAACATCCCTTACCAAGACTTCGTGTTGTTCTAGTGAATAGGGGTGATGTAAAAACCTCATCTGAATGAGGGGCTGTTATGATAAATCCGTAGTAATCGCCTTCTATTAGGATGAGTTTTAATTATGAATTCTGTGATTTGTGAAACCAGCTGTCTTTACTGACAGACATGCACAATTGGAGATGAACTAGGCGCCAACTAACTACAGCTTTCTAAAAACAAGTGACTTAACGTACGGGGAAATCGTGAGGATCGGATTGAGTCACAAATCGCGCCCCCACATTCGAACGACTCCCTGCGCACGAACACCATGCGTACGTTCACCGTGGTCACAGAGGTAGCTGATGAATTTTCTTCACTCTCGTCTGACTGTGTTAATCCACCAGGGTGTCCAGTGTTGTCTGCGTGTAGGTTTCTCCCAATCCGAGGTCTAGCAGGTTGCACTCGAAGTCCCAACCAACTCAG
This sequence comes from Paragonimus heterotremus, assembly GCA_013368495.1. NCBI lineage: Eukaryota > Metazoa > Platyhelminthes > Trematoda > Plagiorchiida > Troglotrematidae > Paragonimus > Paragonimus heterotremus. Next base: position 20,823 of record LUCH01000780.1, read on the forward strand.
GACAGATAAACTGGTCGAGCTTTTCATCATTTCCATGGACTGTGTTGTTTTGTCTTCTGGAGGGTAAGTTTGAGATGGCTCAGGGGCAATTTTTTCCTCATCCGGCTTCCAAACTAGTTGTTTGGAATACCACAATCGGCCAACAGACATTTCTGGAACCTTCAGTTGGCTGAGCTTCCAACCTTCTTTTTGTAGCCGCTGTAGTACGCTAATACGATTATACAAATTCCGACTTGCAACAATGAACCGGATCTTGTTAATAGCTAAAGTAGTGCAGGCATAAAGACAATATATACATTTATACTGTGTATATTCCAGTAATAAATTCACCCATGCGCAGTAGTGCACATATAAATGCACATATAAAACACGATATAAAACATTCTTTTAAGTTCACACAAACAGAAGTGAATAGCCATAGAATATCGTCCAAACAAGCCATCCATCATCCGGTTTGTCCTATGAACAAGAAGAAATCAATACACTTATGAGAAGCGTCAACCCACCCGCGTTGAAATATCCTGACAGCTGAGTCACATCGCGATGGATACCTCACAACTCTGTAAGTTATGTTCGTCCAGATGTGTGTCACGATAAAATAAACACTCTGAACATAAAAATCAATTACGATCAGTAGGCAGACGATCCTCATAAACTATTCGGCACACGGTAGGATGATAGTTCGTACACGTAAAGTGAACAAACCCCAACACATTAAGAAATGGAGGCCATATTTTATTTTGGAGGACCATAATCCACCTTGAGTGAAAGTGTCAATACATTTATGAAACGGCAATTTTGCTGTTTAACAGTACTGACTTTTTAAATTTTGGACAATGGCTTATGTTTCAGATCGTGTGCATTTTATACTGGAGTATGCGTATTAAAACTGATCTTTCATCTGTAAAAGTGCACGAAATACGGGAAAATGGTTAGTGTCCCTGTACCTACGGGACGGTGTATATACACAAAGCCATATGATCGCCCCTTCTGATTCAGATCATGTTATTCTCCCTGACTTTATCGTGTCTTCACGACTGAGACATCTAACGGAAGTACAAAAGAAGATACTAGCTATCGCAACTTAATAGGAAGAAATCCACACATGCAGTTCATGTTCAGTCACTGCTGTTTCCCCACTCTCTGTCATCACCTCGTGAACTCATCGTCGCATGTCTTCAGTCGGAATTTTATTCCAGGTTTCTATCAGAGTTACTTCGGAATAGCTAAATTAGATAACAAACCAGGACTAATAGTGTTATACCCTAACCGGCCCTAGATGAGTTTAAAAAGATCCATGGCGGTTTGGAAACATCCACTACTCTCGTTCGATACCGAAGTGTATTGTCATCTCGTTCCAGTAATCTTGCGACGCCGGTTGTAATCAAAAGATGGGTGGTGTCTACAAGTCCCACGGTATTATTATCCGTCAACCTTTTGATAAAAGTTCATTAGATAAATTTCAGCGTTTGTGCATATTGTCCATCTCCGAGGGTGTTAGTATTGTGATCCAAGAACGCGGATGGCACAAGGGTTGTTTATTCGACAAACAAACACATGGGTTAAGCGTTTAAACAAGACCAGAAACAAAACCTCTCATTTGCACGCGGTATTCGGCCCCAGACCGTCTCGGCTGCCACAGACGTCAATGCTCAGTTCTTTTAGGTAGCAGGGACCATTATGGACGATGCTGTACTCTGATTATCCCTCCTGCATTTTTCCTGTGACTTGTACGATGTCCAGATATATGTTCTGCACCTGCTACTGAATAGCCGCGGTATGAGTACTATAATACGATCGCCCATCTTCACTGCATTAATAACCACATCGGACAATAGAAACGGTAAACTATCCGATAGACTCCACGTTATTTTCTCCTTAAAACACTGGATCGCTTGTCTATGGGTCGCCAAGACAAGCCAAGCTTAATATTCTTGAATAACTCCGTTCTATTTGCCACTGTGTCGTACGCAACGTTATATCATCAATTTGATTTTTGTTTTTTTGTTGTCTAGTTGGCTTCAACGACACTTGTTAGCCAGCATTATCTACGTACGGTTTACTCAATCCAGGCTCGGAGCACCGTTCCCAATGACCAACCGACAGAAATATGAAAGCGAAGGGAAACCAACAGCAGGGATAGGATCAAGGCACGATTATCAACCTGATCTGATTTGAAAAGTTTAAAGGGCTTCTGATCTTAGATGCATATCTGATGAGTTATACTTTAAGCTTGTAAATAAACACACGCTTAACATAACGACCAATTCACAAACTGAGACAAAACTGTTAACTGCATTGAAACCTTCATTTTCGATTTCTGATTTCAAAGATCCGGTTAGTATACCGATAGTGTTTCTATCCAAATTACCAGACTAATCAATGTCCATTTTGTGACCGGCGGGTTCATACATCATAGTAACAATTACATTCTGAAAACATGCTACTCATGAGTAGCGCATATCTAGCTGCAAAATATGAACGTCCAAAAACCTGAACTAACAACAGTGGTGACTTCCGTTTGGTTTTTTTCAGTACAAAGAAGAACCATGCACAGTTGAAACGATTGCCACTAGAAGGAAATTCATGCTTTTCGTCGTCTGGCGAAACGCACATACACCGCCCGACAAAATAACAAGTGGTACCACTTCAAATGAACAAACTGAAGTCATAACGCATCACATTTCTCATTCATAATGCATCCACCACTGGAGTTGCCGACCAAGTAAAATAGGCGGTTTTGTAATGTAGGTTCACAAATTTCATCATTTACCAGACTTCTGAGGTTGTCCAACGTCACGCACACCACAACAATTGTTGTTGTCCGTGCTTTCTAAATGCTGTCGAAATACAACATGGATGTCGACCAAACACAGTTATTATGAAATGTTGTCGTTGTTGTTCGAGGCAGCCCTAAAAAACGTTTTGAATCGAGGCAAAAATGGAAGCAATCTTACCGGCTCCGTTATAGCCAACAGCTGTAAGATCTAAGCGTTTCTTTCTTAAATGAGTCCTCTTCATCCTCTCTGGTTACGTTCTGTGAAATACTGGAAATACTCAAATATTCTAGATGAGACTCAAAAGTTTGATCATTCGGTATCACTATTTTTCCAACGCAGAACATGTCAATAGCCCTCCAGTGAAATAATGATACCTAGCTCAACCAGTAGATCAAGTAAGTATGTTTGACATGGTTCCATATCTCAGAGGTCAGACGATAAAGACCATAACGTGCTCATGAGCAGGCGGCGAGCTGTAATCTATCAAGAAGATACAGATATTGACACAAACTATATTTGATGATATGCCAGCAAGCCGTTTTCGAAAACGCGATCATGTACGCAGTCTACACTGATGGGTTTACTTTTTTGTCGGGTAATGTAGTTTTGTCATCAGTACCTGGTTACGAAGATGGTATTTGAATGACAATGTGGTGCTGTCTTATTAAAACCACTAGAAATGACAAAAATCGATCAATACTGTACAACTTTCTTTGCAGCTTCATTGTTACAGTCTTGTGATTATTAATCCATTCTGGTAATATTCTATATTAAGTTTAACTAAAATAGTGCAGCAAAATTTATGAATTCAAACAAGTGTACAGTTAACTAATCATTACATACAAACAATACTGTGTTTGGAATAGTAGGGCATGACGGAACACTCTAACCTGTGGTGTAAAAAAGTATTCGTACAAAATCGCAAATGAAGCTTTTGATTACATGAACGGAATACAAATTCAATGCACATGATATACCCACAACTTTTACCATTCATTTTCAGTGTTTTTGGTACAGACGCTTAAAGCCCGGAATAGTCAGTAATCACCGTGGATTGATGAGCTAAAAGTGATCCACCCATGGGATTTGGGTTGGGCAATTTATTAGGAATAACCACAGTCACAAGCAGCTTGTTTGTTAAATTCGGCCGATTGACTTGTTCACCTACTCGCTGTCTACAAATTGGGTGAAGACTGCATGTCTCATTTTGAAAATTTACTCTCTCTGATTAAGGGTGCATGGGTTAAATTGTGTAGTCAACGTTAATTGTTAAAACCAATGTACAACTGTGTCTTGATTTTTGGACCAACTTCACGAGTGTAATAACTTTACTGAAAACAATTTTGTTATCTTTGATTGCTTTGGGATTCCGAATGCATACCTGACAATGATAACCTCGACTCGGTTGATCGTTCATCTTCTGCTAACTGCTGAGCAAATTGATACGTCCGAATTGAGGTGGTGGATACCTTTTCATCATCTGTGACGCAGCTGCCTTCGTGCTGTACTTGACTAAAGGTTAGTGAATTGGATATGTCCAGTGAGTTTGGAACCAGTCGGTTTGCATTCAAACATCCCCATACAATCCGGTTGCCAACCTCTTCGATAGGTAGGGTGAGCATTTTCGGGTAGGCCACAAACTCGTGTGGATGCTTGAAAACAATAAAACCATACGAAAAGAACCAGTGAATGGAGGAAACTCTATAAAAAGCGTTACTAACTGAAATTTGTCATATCAAACTCTATACTAATATGTATTGAGTAAACTTGAAATTACTTAGCGTTCATTTTAAAAATAAAATAATATATGTGGGAGCTGACTGTTTTGGCAAGTAACTACACCATTACATGCACCAACTCTACCACAGTCCGTCCCTTCTGATTACTGCTGACCGAGGAATACCTGTTTAACCAAAACGAAAACTCCCTGAAGGCAACCTTTCAGTCAAGGTTGACGAAAAGACATCCATTATCATTCTCAGCAAGCATTCGTTGGAGGATTTTAACCCACTGGCTAAATTGGCTGAGGAATTTTTTGAAATCATTATAGATTTGTCTACTTGTGAAAGTGATACTGGTCTCTTTAGTGAAAATATTTGCCTTTTTCCGTGCGTTTTTCCTTTTGGATAGCCGCTCTTTATATAGCAAGTAAGTCTTGTCTAACGTAAAAATACTTGGATAGCACACACAAATACCAAATTGGGATCACGTTGATTTTTCAATGACATGAATGTAAATCAAATCGTACAGTGTCACAATATGTCACAGCAGACGGCTCTTAAAAATTTGGGAAACTGGTACGGTTATGTCACATTTGAGGGAACGGACTTGAAAATTCTGGGAGTAACCTGTACGTACTCTAGATGCGTACATCTACTGTCTGGCTCGACTTGGAATTGGTGGTAGTTAGATCGCTTACTAATGAGTAGTTTAGGGTATTTGACTAAATTTGAGCACAAACAAAACTAAAATAAATACATGGTCAAAGCCTTCCTCTTCAAATAGATTTTCAGGCAGCCCATTTTGAAACGAAGCACTACAATAGTTTTCAGATTATCTCTGGAATGCACGTAACCGGGCGTAGTGCACATACAACGTGCACCCCTATAGTGTAACAGTGTGAGTAAGACAGTAGGATATTCCCATTTCGTAACCATGCGTCCTTGACGGATGGACGGTAAGTAGACAGTTAGTTAACCAAGCTACTCGGTAGGTCTGGTGTTATAATGGGTCAGAGAGAATACACACTGTACCGCATGCAACAACGATCCACAAGTACTCCAGTGAACCATGCTCGGTAGGTCCATGATTATGATCGAAACTTGTAGTCCCGGTAAATATGTGGTAATAGTTCATGCATGGGTGAATTTAGGAACGGATATACCTGCTATGATTTTCCACAAATGAAGCGACCGGATTAGATACACATCACTGATTCGGTCAATATTTGACCTGAGATGACGAAGAACTTCGTGTGCACATCGGCAAAATTTCCCATATGCAAGGAATGTCAGTGCCAGACTTCGTAGAAGACAAAATTTGAATATGAGTAATAGTGTTTAGCACGACCACCTTCGTTCTCGTTAACCTGGGGATAGTTTATGATTATACGGTGTACGCCAACTCCTTAGTTGAGAATAAAACGAACCCGAATTGGTTAGTTGGTAAATTTCAGCGCAGTTACACCAAAACAGCCCAAGAAGTTAATCATTGATAACTAAATGAGCACACACGGATGAACAGCAACGAAATGAGTAAATTCTACTATGTTGTTTGCCATGCCAAACTGTGATACGCATAATCGGCGCACAGCACAGGAAGTTTGGAATATACCAAATACTCTGACTTCGCTCTTGTCAGCCCTCACTGGTAACAAGTACCTTCATAATGATTGGTGTTTGAATTCCGACCCAAGTTCATATTAGGCAACCGTATTGACTACTACGTCATCGAACTCGTATAAGATAGGATCAACTTATCTAATGCAGATTTCTAGCCGCCTCCATTTGAGGTTAATTCTTTCTGTTACTGTCTGTTGTCGACTGCATCAGTTCACTGCTCCTGTATGTTGTCATGCTACAAGCCGGTGTTTTCCTTCTCATTCAATTTTCTTTCGTTCTCTTCCTACTTGAGGGAAGTTTAATAAGCTTCATTCCACGATCTTAGTTTCGCAATACCAGTTCGATGTCATCATTAAGACACCCGTATCAGTGGACTACCGTTTGCAAATAAATTTTATCAAAAGTCCTAATGGTGCAGAGGACAATAAGAACCAGTTCACTAGAAAATAGCATCATGTTTCATAGGATAGATATATGCTTGTGGAAGAAAAATGGGCATTGCGGTTTCCAACGCTCAGTTCGCCTGGGTGTGAGGATACTTCATAGAGGATGCAACACCCTCGCCACATTTCCAAATATGGGCTGAACACTCACATCCTCAGGGGAATTAAGGCAATTTGATGTTGACATAGCCGTTCCAGCGATCGCCATTCGAGTGATTTTTTGCAAATATCCCTCATCTATTTATTAACTCATTGTTTCTCACTTATCTCCACAGATCACTTTCATTTCACATCGCATCAAATGTGTGTGAAGTTCCTTGTAACATGTCCTTAAGCAACAACAGCTGACCGTGGGGTCAAGAAGGTCAACTCACTTCTTATAGTTCACCAAACAGTATTTCACACATGGATTGAACCATAATCACCTCGTATTGTGGGAATGCTTATGTCATCCGTACAACTTTCCGGCGTGGAACCGTGACACGTAGGTCCGCGTCTCACATTCCGATTGGTGGCAAATTGTGTTGGTGTCAGTCGATCGACACACTCAGCCAACTGGCATTGTGTAGAGGCGAGTGAACTCGTGACAGGTTGAACGAATGATATTCAACATAGGTCATATAATCGATCGATACTGAGACACAGTCGGCCAAAACAGCAACAAATTGCTTCATATACTCTGGGGGGAGTGAGCATTTAGCTAGTACGCATTTCAAAGTGCAGTGAACTGCGAATGGAGACCACCCTATTTACATGTCAGGTTCTAACAAGCTAACCAATAGTGACAGTCTTTGTCCGCTTTTATCCATCAGCACATGTTCGGTGGTGGTTTGCTGTCTGTTCAGATGTTACACCCACCCTGGCCTCACATCGAGCAAGTTGATGGCCAATCCACGCTGTTAAGCCAATGGACCTGTGTGACAGGATGGACTCAGTAAGCCATCATTAATTGACCGACCAGTAACCTAGTCTCTCTATCATAGGTTCGCCCAATGTTTCGATTTTATTGGTTGCTCGTTTGTATAGTTGTTTACATGGTTGAGAAATTATCGTTCGTGAGTGTGTTTCGTTAAGAGGAATTCTAAAGGCTGTCGGATACTAAATAAACAGGAGTAGTTGGTATCAGTTGGTCGAGTCGGACCCGACATGACAAGAGTAGAGCGACCATTCGTACCTCGCCGCAATTGTACAGACGAACTGACTGAATATCCAGTCCCCCAGACTGAATGCAGAAGTTCGTTGTTGCCGTTGTTGTTATTGGTGGTGGTGGTGCTGCTGCCGCTGCTGATGTTGTTGTTGTGGTTATCTACTTCTCGGTATCGATCGGTTACGTGACCGTACCTAACTGCCGCGCATTCATCCAATGTAGTTCCATCGAACTCGGCATATTGACCGTTAAACATCACAAGTTGACAGTCGATTAGAACGTGAAACTCAAACCTATGAACCACGACTTCGGAACAGGAGCTTAAGCGAAACATCATTTTTAGCTATCCAAAGGTAAGCGATTTATCGAACACGCGGACATTCCCACATAGAAAGATGATGGGTACTCAACCCTTATATGAGCTCACAAGCAAAACACGACCCTTAACATGGTGAATTCGCGGTGAATGAGTTTCCCTTTTCTTTGCCCGATCGCGTATGGTACTCGGAAATGGGATTCAGCCCGTTTGAGAATTGGTGGATGTGTGGTTGGAGTCATCCGTTTCGGATTAGCGGGTTACAGTAACCAAACCGAAAGGAGGCTTGTCCATAACACTCACCGTAAGTAGCTTGCGCTGAACCACTCACGGATCAACTCACACACTCCGTACCAAGTTTAAAACTGAAATACTACGACCAGGAAGTGTATCAGTAGAGGCCTTTGTGACCCAGCCGGTCAATGCTGGTTAGCCAGATGGTAGACTGCCATGAAACGAAAACCCTAACCTCTCGGAAACAAAAAAAGAGACTTCAGTGGCAAGATATAGGCTGAGCAGTATGATATTGAAAACATAAACCAAGAATCAGTTCAGTATAGGAGTACATATTATCGCACTCCAGTTAAAAAGAAGAAAGAAAGCAAAAAACAGGCAAGACCTTCATTATGCAATACACCAACAAAGCTGAAAAAGAGAAAATGTAGAAAGACATCATGGTCCCGTTTTCTGAACAGCAGTGGTCGTTGCTTGATGCAAACGGAAAATATACTTAAACAATATAATAAATACGACTAGTAGATACTCAAGGTTAGCACAAAAATCGAACAAGAAGATATTCCGGGACGGTAGTGTAGGCGATCGATAGCAAATGCACGTGCAAAAACTGTACTGAATTGAGCGCGGATACCATGCTAGTTTATTCGTCCAGTCCGAGACTGCCAACCCATACAAAACTGACCTTGGACAGTCGTTTTGTTCACGAGTGTGCGCATGCGTAGACGTGGCCCTCAGGGACTGAACGCTGAAAATTACATTATTGTCTGAGAATGTGTATAGGGAAAAGGCACCGCACTGAGCTGGAGAGGAAAACCGTGAGGGAAAGTTGACCGATGCGTGTGCTGAAAATCAGATTTAGGCGAAAGAGAATGAGTGTCACATGTATCACAGTTTTCCCCTGCACATACTCCTCAGCAGATTTTTAATGCATAATCGCGAAAGAGTATTCTAGATACCTTGGTCACTTAGCGTGGACCTTACAACCACTAATAAGAAAACATACTGTCAAGCAAGAAAAATTGAACTCATGCTCCGCTTGATTTGTATACAGCAATCCATGGCACATACTCTTTGTACAAATATGTACATCATCATCATCATCATAACAACCATGAACCTGACCAAAAGGTACTGTGGCTCGGGCCGCCGCTCACCTCAACACCGACGTGGAATATCCTAGAAGAAAACATTACTAAGAAGTTTGAAAATTAATAAAAGACTAAGAGGAAGCACTAGAAATGGTATGGGTGCAGGTACGCCACTGACTGCAACACACAGCCATCTCGGATAGCGTCCTTAACCAGCGGTTTCAGTGATCAGGAGGACCCCATCCAGGCAGGCGACACCTACAAATATATATATACTGTGATTATGGAAAGTAGTTGTAGATGTGGTAGCTCGGGTTGATGGTTCGTGTGCTCGGTTGTCTAATGGACAAGGAAGCTTCTGTTATCAATGCAAAAATACGCCAGTTTGGGTCGCATTCTGATCGTCTGTCCCTAATGGAAAGTGAATATAACTCGTAATTGATCGCAACTTATGCATTCAGATATATTTCTCAGTTAGCTCCTTTCAAAAATAAACACTACGCTCGAATTTTTCTACCAGTAGAGCATGTTTATAGTGTGTGACTATCACGACCGGTATGTGAACTCCGGCTACACTGTCATGAAGCAACCATGTACCCATATACCCGATTGGTTGGACAGAACACTGTTATTTGGTCAACCCCATTAGTGCGTAATAATTTTTACGTCACAATGAATTAATGCATGGTCCATGAACTATTTTGATGCTTTATTAAGTAAATTATGGCCATGATGTACTAGTTCATGAGACTTACATTCTTTGAGATTTTCCATTCTAATAGAAATATAAGCAAGCCTCGTCCTGTGGAGACTATCCTACCCTAATGTCTCCATAATGTGAACATGACATGAATGATGATCGTATCAAGATGGTCCGAACTACTGAGATTAGACTGAGAATGTACATGTCGGTACATGAACATGTTGGTCTGCATGTTAGCATGGCATACGGGACACATACTCTGACGCAAAACCTGTGTGCTTCCTTGCGACAAGATTGGAAACCAGTCCTGTCACTAGCACCGTACGAGGGTAATGAGGCGTTGGGAACACTAGTTTTTCAAAGCAGAAGGTTATGTACCTCATTGTTGGCAGACTGGTTTGTTACTAGGCTACATAACTTACGGTCACATCTCCTTGAGTTATTGAGCTTTTGTTCATTTTTCCTTTTTTTTTCTTAGCACGATTATCACAAAACCTTTCCCATCTTAATTCACTATCTATTAGTATATCCACGCTGTGATTGGTACTCTGATGTGTAACCAGAGATTTGGTCTATTATTATTATTATTATTATTATTATTATTATTATTATTATTATTACTATTGCTACTACTATTATCGTTGCTGCTGTCACTGGTTAAATGAAATTTACGACGAGTAGTAAGATATCCCAAGAGGTTTTATACCCGCGTTTTGCTTATATTAAATGTCTTCATAGGCCTGGCATCGAGAGTAACCTTCTTATGAATCGAAATTCTAACAGGAAAATACCTGTAAGCTTTATTCGTAAAAGAGACACTGGTTTCAAAGGGATATGCTATCACATCGTGTTTTCAAAGAGAAAACAACCATTTCCCGTTGAGAACTTGAAAAGACCAAATAGAACGATGGCAGTGCCTCACTTATGCTTGTCACATCTCTCTTGATGTTTATTGCTAACGAGGTAAGTTCATAGAGTTCTAAACGAAGAGAAATCTGCTCGAACATAAATCTTCTAATGATACTTGTTGTCTGATCTGCTGGACATCATGCTTTGATCATATCACCAACACATCGCACAATGCTCTTCACGGCACAGTGAACATAGTTGACTGAAATCATGTTCCAAGCTGTCCCTAAAACTACTTTGGGGCTATTAAGGTTGTATAGAAACTCTGCCACTGCTATCGTGCAATTAGGATACTCTCAGCTGTGGTTTCGGTGAGGTTTATGTCTAACAAACACGTCAACCAGGAAGTAGAAGAAATTCCGCTTTCCATTTGACCACCTATGCCCGATGAGTTATCAAGCTGTCATCCTCTAAAAGATGAGATCCCTAGATATTGCAATGCACAATTTCCTGATACCACTTCTGTCAAGTGTTATCATTGCTAGTGTCTCATTAATTCAGATCGCCCTCATACCGCCACTCTGCCAACACCAAGATACGTTAGCTCACCCACGGGTAGTCGGTTCTTCACTTTTCAAACTAGAAGCATTCTATCACAACTCTGCAAACGGGACCTTTCTGGATGGATCTGATATTCACTCACCTCCCAATAGCTTTCCTTAGCAAGGTCAACACAGACACTCGATGAGCACTCGTGCAGTACGGAGGAGGAATACTGACAGCAGTGATATTCGTCAACATGACTCAACTTTCGTGATGCCTAAGCTCAAGTACTGGATTACTGCATCAGGTCAACAGTGCGCGCTGAAGTTGGTACGATAGGGGAACAGCCCAAAAGGTTTGCATACTAAGGCTGTCAAGTACTAGTGTTCCGTCCGCAATTATATGTCACACAGGTCTTGCATGGGACCTTTGCTTTTACATTCGGAGGAGGTTTTATGGACCCCGGGTGAACATGTGTTCTACTTCTTTTATTAAATTCTCATGCCCACACTCGTAATGTAGGAGCGATTCGTCCAACCCAGAACCTCACATGACCATGGTAAAAGATGAAGCTCGATTCCATAAGAAGCTCTACCGAAATATACTCTAAAATAACAGTCGGACGATTCTCGGTCATTTAGGATTAAACACAATAACGCAGTTAAACAAGCCGCTATCGTATCATCAACAGCAGCAGCTGGAGTAATTTGATTTACCTGCACGTGATTTACCGGTCGGATGTCTCATACTTGGCTACCGAGTCGACACGATCAAAACAGCAGTGATGCAAACTGTTCTAGGTAATGTCAATTTATTGAAGAAGTAATGCATTTTTAATGGCGAACCAACAGTGTTTACACTAACGAATGCTAGTGGGCGTGTACTGTTTTGATTGGTCCGCTTGCTGTCAGGTTCCACGACCTTGACTTAAGTAATTCAGTTGTGTAAATCTGACACGTGTTCAAACAACTTGTTTTAATCACCATGTCTTACAAACAAATTTGTTGTAGCAGCTGATCGTCGTTTCTGATTGGTCAGTGTCGACCGACCACAGTTCCGCTTGCAGCAGCTTGTGTATGTTTTCTGATTGACTGAACTTCTTAGATGAGACCCAACTGTGAAAAGTAAAGGCTCCGACTGGATTCAAACCAGCGACAGGAACACCATGCCTCGTGTTTCATGGTATTTCTGTCGCTGGTTCGAATCCAGCCGAAGCCCTGAGTTTTCGCGGTTAGGTCTCATCTAAAATCATAAATCTGCCAAACTACTCATTAGTGACTGAACTTTCTCCAACCAGGACACCGTCCCAGCCCGATCTCATTATAGGTTGTTTCCAGGGTATGCAGGTAACCGCTTACAACCAGATCTGTTGAGTTAAACAATTATATCAGGTTTGTGGTCGAGATTGTTCTAAGGTTCCTCATAGCAAACCGAACAGATATCCGTAGCTAGTTACTACTCCTCTTACCACTCCTGTAGTTAAACGTCAGTCAGTCGCAAACATTACCAAATTGCATTCTTGGCTGTACATTGTAAACCAAGTTTACGATTACTTTATTAGGATGTTTCCTCATCTCACATCACTTGGATAGTGGTAGATCTACCTAAGTTGTTGTCGATTTGCGCGTACAACACCACTTCCAGTGTATGATACTGACTTGTATCAGGTGCAAATTGAAAGAGAGGTGTATCATACAGGTGAGTTAATTGTATGTGACAACGAGTTGACACGCACGCAAGATTGTCTTCAGGTCGCTTCACATTCATTTATAAATACCGGTCTGAACATGTTTCCAATACTGGTGTCCATGACCGATAAACATTCATCAAAGCATGTATTTAGGTGGTGTGCAGTGGTAGATTACAGAAAAACGAGTTGTTCGAATGAATGTCAGTGCGACAGCAGAGCACTGACTATGTGATGTTGGGCTAGAGACGCCAGATTTGTACAACAACTCACAGTTGCAGTTACACTCGGTTTGCGTTAGTCTTCTATAAAATGTTCATAACGAAAACCTGAACAACTTCTCTCTTAGAGTCAACCTGACCAACAGTACTAACGACTGATCCACTTCGATAGCAAGCAGAGGAATCAACAATATATGCATGCACACTTACTTCAGCTGATTTGATTAGGCTGGGCTAGACTAAACTGTGCTAAGCTGTATACCATTTTGTTTGACCTCATTCCACCTTACATTGCTTGGCTTCCGTGACCGAGTTTGGAGTGGTTTAAATGGATTACAGTATCATCATCATTTCTAACTCAGCACTCCACGGACGGTTTTGTCCTTGTTTGAAAGGTCGAACCGGTAATCCACGCGTTGCAACCCAAATCTCATGCCTGTTTGACTGCCAGTCCTATATGGATCATCCCGTCAAGGGCGGGAAACACTTGAGCTACTTAAAAATTTGAAACACTGAGTCCCCTAGATCCAGTTCACCAGTAAAGTTAAACGACATACGTTGCGATATGTTAACATTTCATAGAGTCCGGAAGATCTGCACCGATGACTGCTTGCAAGGAGAGAAGGAGAGATTAAAGAAGGTTTTACTCGCGAACGGCTATCCTGAGAAGTTTATCGATGTTCACAGCCAGAAAAGATTGACCGAGACTGCCGTGAGTACGGTCCCTAAGAAGCAGGTCTTTTTGAACCTTTCTTTCGAAGGCGATCATATCACAAGTGATGTAAGTCAAACTCATACATACCCTACGGTTGGATTACGGTTGCTACTCCCAACTAGGGGTGTCGCTCAGCTTGTTCACAATGGTGGCCTACCGAAATGTTCTGTCTCACATGTAATCTATCAGTTAACTTGCAGTTGCTGTGACGTCTGTATCGACAAATTAGATCGGTGCCTACGACAAAAAATGACTGAACATATGCCTAAGTAGTTGGTGCGCGCCATGATGCAACAGGCATTTGCAACAGAGCGAGTGAGACGAAATCCGACCTCATCCATATCAAAGCACATCATGGAAGCAGGTCACGTTATTAACCCCGCCAACTCGTTTCAAGTATTGCTGCGCAATCGGAACCGGAAGTTGCTTGCCTTCTCTGAAGCAATGTTAATCAATACTCGCCGTCCGGTCCTGCTCGTGCATAAACTGCTGACTCATGCAATTTGTCTGCCCTGGGACTGAAAACAGTCCTTGTTTTATGTAAACTCAATCATTGATTGTTTCTATTGTTGTTGCTATCTTCATGTCCTATGTATTCTAATGTTTTAAGTTCGTGACTGAAGTGAGTAAACGGAATGTTAACATCTCGCGACGTATGTTTTCTACTGTATACTTTTAACTGATGGTGTAACTGTCCAGAACCAGAGCTGAACAAATGGATCCCACCTTTCTTGCGTTATAAAGTGTAGGAGCCGGATATTACTAGATCCCCGTCATTCGATACGGTCCAATGTTTGTTCCCTTGATAACCTGGAATATTCGTTGACTTCTCCATTTGCTTTCCAGTTCACAACGTAGCTAATGTGTATGTTGAGGACAATGAATACTCATAACCTGATTACCACGACAACGAAGGCCCGACTTCCAGCTGGTGCATCCACTCCGTCAATGAGTTAAACAGGCGGTCAGTTTCGTTTCTGTTGAGTTCACAAAGACTCAATCTATTGAGTCCATAAGCGGGATGACTTTGAGCAGATACTGCTGGTTCCCTCCCACCCCTTCAGGCTTGGTTGATTGACCCCATTCAGTGAAAATAATCCGTTAGCCTTTCAACTCTTCCGCTTCAAACACACAAATTGAAATATCCGTGCACATAGCAACTATCCCCCAGATCAACATATCGTACTGTTGTGACTAACTCAAACAATCGGTAGCGTATTAGTCATACCTCTGCAGGTTACAGCAATTCACCCACTTGAAACAATCATGATAAGACAAAACGATGTGCAAGAGATAATCGGTGTCGACCGTAGAAGACAACAAGAAATCCTCTATGTCGGAAGATTCAGTATCATTTGTCACACACATTCTGGTCTGGACCGATTGGGGCTGAGCACCCATTGTAATTGAGTGTAGATCACAAGTGATTCGAATGCGGCCTCTGTCTGGATACAACTGACCTAAAATAGTCTACTCTCACGAATCAAAATAATTTTCTTCCAGAAGACTAGTTGACACGTTTTTGATTTGGTGTTGGTCGGTATCTACTTCGATCACTTTCCGATGGTAACAGTGCACTCTTTGTTTATCTCATGCTCGATTGTACTTTCCTGATGAGGAAGAGAGGAAGATCGCTCCATTTTCTGTTCAGGCCTACTGTCAGTCGATAGTGAACCGATTGGCCGGCTCTTGTCTCTCTCCCTCTCAATGTCAATCGGGAATGAGGTCTAACGACCGTGTTTACGAAGAATCCATGGCTAACAACGTTGTGGTTGCCGTTGGTGGTGACTTCAAAATGGCAGATTAATGAATAAATGGAAGTGTGGGAAGAAGTTGGAAGCAAAAGTAATGGCACTTCGTTAACAGATGATTATCTCTCATGTATGTGTCGATCGAGTACTATCCTAGAACTCTCAACCACTTCAGCCGTGATCACAGAGTTCGATAATGCGTTTCAATATGAATAGATCTTAATTATGAAGCAATTCCGTCTACAAAGTAACTTGCCTATCCTAATACTCAATTTCAGGAAGTGATCTACTGAACTTTCATCCCTATTTAGTGGAAGGAAATGTGTCAGTGGATGATCCCGTCTGTGGAGTATATAGTAGGTAAAAAACCAGGTCTCCTCTAAGATGTCTGTGATTCATTGAGAATCGACCTTATTCTGTCGGTTTTTTAGGATAAGGAGTTTTCCTGAGCCCCATAGTTCTTCTAATAACCCCTCTCTAAACACTTTCACCAAGTGCCAAATATTTATCAAAATAAGGACGATAAACTTGTGTATTCGTCTCTAGATGTGGGCGGGTTATGGAGACGAACACATCAGAGTGGAAGGTTCCACAAATTCTCTCTCAACGGGTCAGTGATATTTGTGTTTTTTCGCCATGACAGCACAATTTATGGACTGCTTCAAACTGTCTGTCACTATGGTTATTAGGTCTCTTCCGCATACTGACATGAGTAGCTTTGTGTTGCCACGATAGTATTCAACACAATTTTAATGACGAATGTGCATGAGTTTATAGTTATTAACATCAAACAACAAGTTACTTTCTGTAGACCACTTATTTAGGCCGTTTAAGTGGTTCTGTTAAGTTATCACATTTTCCAGATGCTCTTTGTGTCATCGACATAAACCAACATCGACAATTTGACCATATTAGGTAGATCAGAAACGAAAAGAATGGATAACAGTGGTCCTAAGGTTGATCCTTGCCAAATGTCGCTGTTAACTGGGAACCACTCTAACAACTGTCCATTCATCTCGACGATCAGCCTACATTCAGTTGCATAATCCCCTAGCCATGTGAGAAAACTTTCATCAAGGTCATGATTATTCGGCTTCCGGAGCAAGACGGAATTGATCAACTCTATCAAAAGCTTAGGAAAAATCAGGATAAGCCACATCTGTGGCCAGTTCTGAATAGGCAGTCTTCGTCCAAACATCACCAGCAACCAGCAGATTCGTGGCGTATGAGTATACTCTACGAATGTCATGTTGCTTCTTAGGAATTAGTTGGAGGTCTTCAACCTTGACCCGAATAACCATCTAGTAAGCTATCCGTTATTGTAGACTCCACTGAAAGCAACAGTATAGTTCGATAGTTTGCACGGTCATCTGTGCACCCACCTTTGAAGATAAGTGTGATTGTGAACTGTTTCCAGGTTTTCGGTAGACGGCTGGTTGAAAAGGAGCGACTAAAAATTATTGTGGGCGTCTCTGCTAATTCCGTCGCTCAATTTTTCAAGACGATAGTGAATATCAAGTGTGAACCGGGTGACTTATTAGTAAGTAGGCTCTTCAGCTTGTGACGCTTGACGATAATTCATTTAAGTTGTTGCCTATGTGCTTAAAAGTCGATCGTGATTAGCAGTTGTGGACACTGACGTACTGTTTACCCAAAGTACTGGCCACCTCTGCACCTGTTTTGGTAAATCCACCAGAGGTTTGCAGCTGCGAAATATCAACCTTACTCCGTGTGTGCGCTGCGACTTCGCTATAGGAAAGTTTGAGGTTCATCTTCAACTGTTGCGCAAGACCATGTTGACAGCAAAATCGATCCTTTCTGATAGCAGCCGTAGTATGGTTACGCCACAAAACAGCCAACAAGCGCAATTTTAATTTGTTCTAGTTGCTACCCGTTCCAAACTGAGCGTTTCAATGTAATTAAGCGTTTGATTCTACTCCATGGGCGTCTCGGCTTTCTACTAGGCCACGGATAATTTACTGGAGCATGGTTGTTAACGGCATCGGAAATTTCCTCAACTATGAGTTGCCAATGATCATCTTGGCTGAGTGCGATGAAAAAGCTAGGCCATTCAACCTTGCTAAGCTGTATCTTCATCCCTGCGAAATTTGCCTTGTGGTAAGCCTTTAGACCCGTATTTTGGGGAATATACTGTCCAGTTCCGTGTAGAGAAATGAATTCAATTATCCTACAGTCACTGCGACCAAGTGGAGCCCTGATATTTTGACTGCTCATCAGGTTAACCTCGTTAGTAAGATAAGACGGCCCTTGACCCACCTGTCACCTCGCCTGGTCGTGGACATGTTGAAATAGTTCAGCTTCCATTACCGTTTCGAAGAAATCCTCAGCAGAGGGATACGTTGCAATATTGACTAAACGATTCGTAAAGTCTAGATCCGAGGGATTAGAATCTCCCATTGTTAACGTTCGAGTATAGCCTAAAGATTGTATTCAACGCATAGCGTTGTGTAAGGCCGTTTCGACATTCCTGTGCGCAGAAAGTGATCTGTATATCACACAAGTCAAACAAATAATGTTTTGAGTGAAGTTAACTACTTCCCAAGCTGAGTCCGGAATATCCAGTAGCACTCTATCACAATTACCTAAGGTCTCTAGGTGCGATCCCAAATAAACGGCTATGCCAACCACTTTACCGATTGTCCTATCACTGCGAAACATTGTCATGACGGGAATAGGTAAGTCGTCATCCCAAACTTCGTCTTTACACCAGGTCTCCGTGATGCTTGTTATAAATGGGATTTTCCGGGAACAGAGGTCACGAACCTAATCCAGTTTATTAACGTGTGAAGCTGCGTTGGTGTAAAAATAGTACCAGGAAGTAGTTTCACAATCTACAATATGAATAGCAGATGAATCTATCCGAGCAGGTCCATCGAGTGAGAAGGACTGAGTCGGTGTGATGTAGTGTACTTTCAGGCCGCCATCCCCTATCGGAATAACGACGATTCAAATTAATTTTCTGAACCATCAAACTGAATTTGGCATCTGTGTGAAGGTCGTCTGGAGCAATATTAGGAGCAATAGTACTGAGTTATGTGGTAGTATGCCGTTGTTTCCACTCGGATCTGATGTTTCGTGAGTTATTAGAATGGTACTTGATTCCAACTGTGGGCTGCGGGCCTAGCTGTGTGCGCCTGTTTCGTCATTTATTCTGTTAAGAAGGTTGTTCTCAGAAGTCGAGGCACAATTTTCAGGGTTAACTACGCGAGCCAGGGAAGACGATTTACTGTGGTGACTGTTGGAGCACAGAGGTCATATGAGTGATGCTAGGAATCGCCACCTGTCTAGATCGTGCACTGCTTGAGTGACGGTATCAACGTTTCTGACCCTAGACACATCGTGTATGCTAATGCTCCTGCGCCTACGTTCATCAACTACTTGGCCCTCAGACAGTGACTGCAGGCGCGTACATCTGTCTAGATCTGAGCGTATTCTAGTTGAGTTATCACTTCCGTTGTGGCAGACCTGTTACAAAGTCATCAGCTTCTCGGAATGAGGAGTAACCTACAGAGTAAGCGGCATGAGAGCGTACTTGGGGTCAGAGTTCCGACCTAATCTCTACAATCGTTGTAGGGAAATATCAGGAAAATCAAACTGTCCAGAAAACCTCAAAAATTCCATTCTATAATGCTATTCCCAATTTTCCAACACTGCTGAACAACTCTCAGTCAAACTGAACAAAACCATAGACCGACACAAAACTATGAGCGAGTGTAATGTTTCGATAACATTCTTACATGACTCGGTGTCAACCAAAGATGACATGGATTCACTGCGTTCTTTGGTGATTTACACTGGCGTAGTGCGTAAGAGGGTGTAGATAGACACTGCATTAAAATCCTAACACTGTGCCAGGGTTTACTTTACAGGTTTTACAACTCGGTAGGGTCATCGATCGTTCACTGTACACACCTGAAGTCTGGCTGCGCTCGACAAATGGGGGTGTTTGTTCTTTCTGGGTCACAGCTCCCCTCCTTGTCGCCCCAGTATGTTCCAGTCCACATGTGTCTGCTGGCCTGACTGGGTTCTGAAATCCACTAGTGTAAGCCGTCATACGATGTTGGGATGTTTATTTCTACTCTCGGTCGCGCGGTACCAGTATGATTGACTTAATGAATATGGAGATATAAAGCAACGCCACAGAATCCACTTGCGCCACGTTACGCCGACATAAAGACACGTGAAAATGATCTGGAGACATATTGTAGTAGAAGAGGTTCGATTTCATCATAGATGAAGTAGTACCATAGACCTTCAACCTGGTTGAAATATAATGCGTCCTGACCATGTTAAAAACAATGTGTGGCCATCTGACGACTTCCAATCAGGTCAGAGACATTTGACGTCTGGTGTGATGGTTCATGAGTCAACTATTGAGTTAAGACTTAAAGAACCTTGACTGAGCATTGAAGAATGCATGTTGTCAATAGAACATTGTGATAGAAATGACAACTTGTTCGGAAAAGAGGGTACCTATCACGTACCAATGAGTGGGAGCCATTTTTCCGAGTAGTGTGTGAAATCATTGGGCCGGACGCTGATGAGTCCGGTAGCTCAATTGACCCGAGTTGTGACCACCATTCTACTCGGCCACAGAGCCTCAGGGAAGTCACTATTCGTAAGCCAAATCGTAGTAGAAACGTGCTGGGGAAAGTATTCACTATTTGGGCCGTGTCCGTTTGCATTTACGCATTCATCTGGACCCCATCTTGCGGCCTCGAAACCCAGCCCAGTCGTGATGCTAAAGCCACTTTGGTCCGAGTGTAGCCATGCCTACATGTATGCGAATGCACAACTATGCACGTACTTGCGTGCGTCGGTGGCAGACGCTCTATGCGTTGTGAACATGCAAGTGACAGGTGCGTGCACACACCCACACTCACATCCATGGTTTTGGGGATAGATGTGCAAGGCAATGTAAAACCAATCAAAATAAGGCCCACAGCCATGCGATGTTGTCCACCCGTTTGGTCGCCACCCCAGGCCGCACGCAACCCCAGTAGGCCTAAATTAAAAGCCCTTCAAATAAGGTTGGATAAACGAGGTGGTCGTGATCATGCCCCTAGTCACTAGGTCTGCAGGTCCGTTTGGTAGAGCGTGAACGCAGCGATATGTTACAATTTATCATGTAAGATTTGAACAGGTAAATCGTTCGAATGTGAAAAGCCAATACAACATGGTCAACTCTATAAGATGGTTGTATGGTGTCCTCCGAGCATAAAAATCGATCCACCAGGCGCAAGAATGACAGTGCAAATGTCCTCAATAATTTGTCAGCATACATAAGTAGAAAAAGGGTGATATATAGAGAGGAATCCTAACGAATATGGTGACTCGAGTTTCAGTATATCACTCGTACCCACATATTTCACGTGTGTTATGGACAGAATTACCATCTCATGTATCATTGTAGCTACCTCACTAGTGAGCCAAGTTGGTGATAGTCTATCATTTGCAACTAGGACAAGACAGTGTACACCCCTGGAAGAGCAGGTATAGTCAGTTTGATTTACTCTAAATTGTCACTGCAAAATAGTGCCATAGTATTTAAACAGTTACGAGTAAAAATGTCCGAAGTCTTCGGTCGACTGGCAAAAGTATATGGTTGAAAATATGATATCTTTTAAAGACGGTGTAATCAATAATTACACCTCTTACCAAAAAACATAATAATAATAATAATAATAATAATAATAATAATCTCTGTAAAGAGTGAGTACCCCCATCCTATATATGATTAGACAGCTCGTTAACATAAAGGTAGACAGTGGTCAAAATCGTATTAAGATCCGATCGGAATGCCAGAAGATATGTGTCGATGGGCAGAAATGCGCGTATGTGGCGTTCAACTGGCACTGGAGAGACCTACACCACACACGACAAGAAAGAAACGCGTGTGTTGCATTTTTATTGCATCTAACTGATAATTCACATCGATCTTTTTCGAGTCTTTATCTAAATCAACCAAAAATACAGTTAACTGTAATTTGAAGAATTATTAGAACTCGTCCCATATCACGTCTCGAGCTCTTTTCATTCACTAATATGTTCAGTAACGCCAAGTACCAATTCACCAAAACCACAATACATCACATACCTATTCCCTACATCAATTGGACTCATCGGCAAATAGTTTCCATTACTTGCTGTACAAAACTACGCCACAACTTGGGTCGTCCGTGTAGTGACAGGCGACGCTCAAAAGTGTGTCAAGTGAAGTGGCTAGAACTTGTGAGTATGTTAAACAATCATCGAAAAGGTGAGAATGAGATAACTTTGAAGAGTAGAATAACAAATACGTCGTTAGGAAAACGGCAAGAATTCGTTGCGTGCAGCTGGTTGCACGACTGAAGTAAGTGGCATTGAGTTAACATCAAGCCTCCTATGGCAGGCACGGTTGCCGTCATCCGAAACGGATTAGCCTGTCACAGTGACCGAAGCTAAAGGACACCTATGCTTTAACCATCAGGTATACACAGAAGCATACGTACAGACCAAGCAAGCGAGAAAACCTGATTGCGGCCAGAATCCTTAGAGGAGTCACGCGACAGAAATTCACTACACCTCTTCGAAGTAAACACCAGGATGGACACTGTTTGCTCACCATCCAACATTTACACATTCCTATGCATCAACCCTGTAGCGTCCATTCGGTTTAGAGACCATGCCTCACTTAGTTCATGTTCGGTTGATTAGTCTTTGCTAAGTGCTATATATCTACAATTTTTGATGTCATGGAAAAAGGTCATATGCCTCCTAGTTAGAGCTCATTAGTGAGACGCATCAGGAAAGGTGATTGCTGGTATGCATGGGTGACATGATTCATTCAGCTGAGTTTGTCAACTTGAATGTCTGGCATGCTGTAGGGTCTGATCGCGTTTGATCATTAGGAGGCATGTATTTATCTTGCTATTAACACTGAACCTGTACATTCGATTTTTACTAGATCTGTATAACATATTGTGCTCGACACATCAGGATAATTTCAAGTTGAACATCACCCACAATTGATCGCAGTTGTCACATTTCCATAGACTTTCCAGTAGGCCCTTTTCTGTGACTTGAACTTGGAGAGAAGTCTTATTCGAGGGGTCATCGATTGGATTTAACAGAAAGTA